>JAEPRC010000015.1:95745-140467 GCA_016758945.1 Mucor plumbeus
AAACTAGACGTTTTTTATATCCGATTCCAGGTTAGTTCTTTCATGTTCTAAATAGTAATCAATGGAATTTATGATCTTTTGATTGTTATAGAAGGCGATAAAGTATGATACTAGGTGGAATACAACATTTTTGATCTTTTTTATAATAGATTCTAGATTGTCCGTTGAATGAAGCAGCCCTTTTTTTTATTCATATTATAGATCTCATTGAGCTCTGTCAAATGCCTTTTAATTCTTTTCAAAATATTGCTTTTTCGTAGAGATATCCTCAAAAATACGCAAAAAACCATAGCCTTGATTTTGTTCCAAAAAAAAAAATGACAGAAATATTATTTTCTCTACGAAAAATAGAACTAAAAGGTTTTTTAGTAGCTAGGTTAATAAGTAATTTTGCTTTATATTATATACAAAATTTAAATGTGAGATTTTTTTTATAGAAAGTGATGCCCATTCTCAAAAAATATCTAAAAGTTCAATCATTTTTCAACAAAATCTAATGTAAAGCATAAAGCATTTGCTTAAATCCTGTCTAGTCAAATGCAGAATTAAAAAACTGTATAAAAAATATTCAATATGCTAGTTTAGCTTATTTTGCAGTTTACAAACAATTAGACAATTTTTTTTTTAGATTATTTTGGAATTGATTTGTCAAATTGATTCTGGTGCTCAGTTAGCATAGATTTATGCTGTAATATGAGATATAATCTTGATTATATTAACGAAAAATCAATATCTTTTGCTGAAGCAGAAAATACAAAGTAGTTTCCTGTTAATTATATCGTGTAAGTACTGAAAAATTGTTGTATTCCACCTAGTATCATACTTTATCGCCTTCTATAACAATCAAAAGATCATAAATTCCATTGATTACTATTTAGAACATGAAAGAACTAACCTGGAATCGGATATAAAAAACGTCTAGTTTATTATCCTCAATAAATTAATCGAAAGGCTCGGAGCACTCAAATCATGGCACCATACTCTTTAACCTCAGCGGTTAATTATTCAAGTAGCTGTCAAGATATATCAAATCACAATCCAGGCACAACAAGCGCAGCATTGAAACAAGGCAATTCACAAGCTCTACAATCACGGCTTAATTATGATTGATTAACATCAATCCATTAATTACTCTCAAACAGATCTAATAGTTCAATACCGCCATTAATTGTATCTCAGGAACTCAACACTAAATTATTATAAAAGGCAATACTTTTATATCTAAATAAACCTTATCCTGTTTTTATTGTACAGTTGAAGAACTGATTAATTAGATATTCTTTTTTATTGTACTCTTTTTTAAATATATTATCGCAAATCCGATCCTATATAGCACAATAGCATTTTTTACCTCTCTCAAATATTAGATTAAATACAAATATACTACAATCCAAAAGAAAATTAACATTTTCTCAAATTGTTAATGTGTATATGTATTATAATGAAACATACTTTGCCATGCCTTTTTATAAAATGGATTGCTTCCATAAGTATAACAGCGGCAAACACTTTACAATAATTACATGTTACGGGAGGGAATTAATTTTAATAGTTAGACTATATTAATAGGTAAAATTGCATTGAAAACAAAGACAATAATAGTAATGTTATAATTGTAATTAACAAATTATATTCATTCTGTAAGTACAATATGTAAAAGGGACAAAAAAAAGGACACCGGTGTAAAGTAAGCTTTAACTGAATGAGATGTCTGCTACGTGCATAATAGACAATTTATTTTTTGGCTTGGTAACATAAAGTTGTACTTAGATATACAGTCAAACCTCGATATAAGGCCCCTCAATATAACGGAAACCTCGATATAAAGGAGGTTTTTGTATCATGGATTAAGGATGCGGTGTGATTATCTAAAATGCCTGCATCCTTCATTCTTTTCTTAAAATTGAAGTTGATCTGTGTTTTAAAATTGATTTAAGGGAGGCCCTCGATATAAAAAGAAACCACGGGCGCCCTTAAATTGAGGTTCGACTGTAGTATACGATTAAGTTGCGTAAATCTATATCGAAAATACAATTTAATGGTATGTCAAAAGTGGATCGATTTAACTTTACATTGATTAACTTTTCGGTCAATATCTGAGATTTTCTCATAGGAGCGCATCAATGGCCCTATGAGCCTATTGACCAACTCATTTGAGCACATCCATGTACTCTAAGAGCATACAGCAGGAGGTCAGAGTGTGTACGTTAAAATACTTTTTACAACTTTGCCCTAAAGCTTGCACCAGGAAACCCCTTCAAAGAACAAATTTACTACATATCAGGCTCGAATTACGGGGCCTGAATTACAAACTCCGTTTTATGCGGACTATACCTTAAAATACCAAAAAAAATCACCAAAAAATTTAGTTTTTAGTTGATAACTCTTGCAATTTTGAAGTAATATCAAAGAGCAATATTTTAAAACAGATATATAAAACAGAAAAATAATTCTAGCAAAAATCCAAATCTAGCTCATACATTATTTATAAAGCTATTTCCATTAAAAGCATACTAAAACGCAGCTTTGATGAACTATAACTCGAGATAGCAACCGTTTAAGCATATACTTTATTAGTCAAAAATGGTTCTTTTATTTAGCTTTATTATATTTTATTATAAAATCAATTTCGAAAAATCATGAATTTTCCCCTTGTATACCCTCGTCCAAAATTTGACTTTTCCGAAAAAAGCTAATAACTCTATGAAAAATAAAGCTAGAGTGACAAATAATGCCTTAAATATTAGGTATTTTTTTGCGTTACTTGTCTGTAACACTGACTTTATTATTTAACTATAAAAGTATTTTTAAAATCATTAAAAACTAATTTTTATGTTTTTGCTTTTTTTGCAAAATTTTTGGTGATAAACGTTTCCAATAAATATACTATTAGATGCAAAATTAAATTTTATATTGAGGTTACTTAATAGAGCTAGCTAGGTTACTATACATGTTTGCTGTCAATTTTTCATTTTAAAAATTTAGGATCGTTTTTATCCAATTTTTTCATCATTAGAAAATTTTGGATTTAAACTGCCGCCACACCTGAGATTTATGAAAGTTCAAAGAAAATTCGCCGAAGTTATAATTTTTTTGCAATGCAATGGTATGTAGGGGATGTTTAAATTAGAAAATATAGTACTGTAGTTGCAAATGGAACAACTCATCATTGTAAATTGAAGCAGGGTAGTAAAATAGTTTTGTTCAATTCAGATACTTTAATTGGATTTACAAAAGTTTCTTGTATATTTATGAGGAATAAGGAATTACATTATTTATTAAATTCAAGAAGAACAAATTCTTTGAACATCTTGTTGTTTGTGATTTTTATCATTTTCATCATGCAATATGTTGCATGGCAATGGTGAATTTCATTAAATTCACACAATATGTTGTATTCCACCTAGTATCATACTTTATCGCCTTCTATAACCAATCAATATATTATACAATCCATTGATTACTATTTAGAATATGAAAGAACAAGTCTAGAATCGGATATAAGAAACGCCTAGCTTATTATTTCTCAATCAATTAATCGAAAGGCTCGGACCACTCAAATCATGACACCATACTCTTTAACCTCAGCGGTTAATCAATAAAGTAGCTGTCAAGATGTTATATCAAATCACAATCCAGGTACAACAAGTGCAGTATTGAAACAAGGTAACTTACAAGCTCTGCAAGCACGGCTTAATTATGATTGATTAACATCCATCTATAAATTACTCTCAAACAGATCTAATAGTTCAATACCGCTCTTAATTGTATATCAGAAACTCAACAATACCAAATCATTATAAAAGGCAATAATACTTTTATATTTAAATAAACGTTAGCTTGTTTTTATTATACAGTCGAAGTACTGATTAATTACACTTTCTTTTTAATTGTACTCTTTTTTAAGTATATTATTATCGCAAATTCAATTATTATACAATAAGATTGGCACTTCAATTTAAACGTTTAATTTTTCAATTGATTTTATGGTAATTTTGTTCAATGTTGAGCCAGCGCACTTATATTCTGGTATTAACTGTTCCAAATAATTTCCAACTTTACAAGGGAATAGATAGTAGATACGCATCTTGTACACAATAGACTTTAAGGGTATTTTTTATAACCTTCTGTTTGTCGAGCTAATCATCGCCTAAGTGCACCTGTAGTGTACTGCTCACTTTTTTTGAAATTAATTAAAGATACTATCCTATAAATACTGGACCAAGTAAGCTGCTCACTCTACATGGACAAAAGTATGAATATACAATATAAGAATTTCAGATTTCAGCTTCCATGATAAATTTGAACAACAAATTGTTTTCCTGCTGTCGGTTTTTTGCCTATTATTCTTCATGCTGAATATCAACTCAATCTCATATTGAATCTGACATCCAAATGGAATTGAAATAATATAAATACTTTTAGAAATCAAGACCTGATGGCTCCTGGCTTCCTTTTTAACTTAATAATAAAGACCCTACTCTCTTCGTGATATAATCACTTGTAGTCTTCTTTATCTTATTAATTGTATTGGAAATAATCGTTTTTTACTTATAACTCTCTCCTGTTATTAACACCTACTAAGGCCAGTAAGTTTACCCCTTCTCCTTGCCAAATATGGATTCAAATGAGTGGTCGTTGTAGTGCTAGGTATATCTTGTAGTGTTGATCCGCAGAATCACAAAGATTTTTGTCTCCCCAAGTTGCTGTAAAATAGGGAAATACAGACGTACACTTTTTTTAAACTATTCTGTATGGAGTGTTTCAGATATTTAAAATTCTTTATAAAATCAAATAATGATTCAAAATTCAATTTAAAAGTTTTACTTGATGCGCAATAAGTATAAGGATAACACGTTTTGATTTTGCTAGCTAACAACTGTTTTTGAAGAGTTTTAGCATGCCTTTTTTTTTTAAAAAAAAACTCTTTACCACTGAAAAAAAAAAGTAAACGGAAAAATGCATGCAATCAATGAATATTAACCCAAATAGGCTTCAAACTTTGAAATATATACTGTACAAATGTAACAGTATTCAGATTTCAGGTTTAATATTTTAACATCCCATCGATTTGTGGTTGAATCGTAGGGTTTAAGACTCCTTCTTTTCTAAGTGGGATTGATGTTTTATTTTTTACCAAATGTCAAATTCAAAAAGTAAACAATAGTTCAAAAACTGAAAGCTAGATTAATTGAATTTCAACTGAATCATGCTTCCCTCAGCATTGTATTCCAGTATGATTTTTCATTACAATGTAATGATCTGTAATTTTGAACTAATTGTTATATCAGAATATAGACATTGCTCTACTTTAGTTGTATTCTCAGGATATTGTTACTGTCACAGTATTAATAACTAATTGTATTACATGATGATCTCCTTTATATATAATCTAGTTCTCTACATTGAATAAAAATCCCCATCTTTTACTATTGTCTAATTCTTATTAATTACGATATAACACTAATATCAAAGATAGATAATATACTTGTATATATCATTCTTGTTATTATAAATTGGTTATCACTGGGTTAATGAATGTTGATGTTTTTATAACTAAATGAAATATTCATTAATAAATAAATAATTGGTAAGGGAGAGCAAAAAGACAGATAATTTTACATGTGATTTTGGAATGATTTCCTTGTAATATTTATACATAAAATGAGGCAAGGCTATACATAAATGAAACATAAATGGTTTGGCTCATTATATATTAAGCATTACTATTAAATAGCATTTACAGTACTTTATTATATCGCCGTTTCCTTCAAACCATATAATATATAAATCCTATCAATTTCCTTCAATAAACAACATATCTTTACTTTATTAAATTTCTATTTTTTATTCTGTAATTTATATTCTGCGTAATCAGAGAACTGTAGCTTATCTGACTATTTTAAATCAGAAATAGCCCTAAATTTGCCAAAACTAGTATATATGGCAATGAAAAATATAAAAACTAATAAGTAGACATATTTTTTATACACAATAAAAGTTGTAGTGGAATATGTTTTGTATCTTTTTTTTAAAAAAAAAAAAAAAAAAAAAAAAAAAAAAAAAAAAAACCAGTTGTCTCATATGGTGGTCAAAATTATTGCTAACAAGGAAATATTTGGCAGTAACATCTACTCGTTGGTCTCTATTACATATGCTGTGTCTTTTATTTGGTACATCACGGTGTCAAAAATGTTCAAAATTGGTAGAAATATCGATTAGTACAAAATATTTCTACAAAAATAAATAGAGCCTCTAATAATACAAGTGTATGATTTGAATACGGACCTGTTACTTTCAAGTTTGATTTTAGAAAAAATTGCTAGAGTATAATCATAATATATTGCTTTTTACCTACAAACAATAGAAACATTGGATGGATTGTAATGGACGAATTTGACAATGAAAAGCCACAAAGTTTAGTGAAAAGTTCTGTTTTGATTTAATCAATGTGTAATCTTAAAACTACTGAATAGCCTTGCAAATAATATCTGCTATATGCGTGTATGTTGATAAAATACAGTGTTTTGTTAGGAAAAAGAATTTAATTTGTCCATTAAATAATGCATTCATTTGAAGTTAGGTGCAATTGATCAATCAGTGAAGAGTTAAAATTGAAATTTCCAATCCAAAGATAATGATCACAACACAAAAGACCAAACTGGATTCATTGGATCAATTTAAAATCTTGTTTACTATTATTTTTATATAGATAATAGTTCTTCATTAGCTCACTTTCATCAAAACAGATGGCTCTTTTGATGCAAATGCATACATCTTGTGTAACATCGATTAGTATAGTTTAAATGATACTACCTCATATTAATATAAAGTATTGATATTTACATGCATTCGCAAGTACCATGCAATATGGTTTGCATGTATAGAGTTGTTGCTATTTTTTTTTTCGTAAACCAAGCTGGGATACTTGATTTTTTTTTTATTATAATGCCATGATAAAGGATTATACAGACTGATCCTAACCTCTATAGAGCTATTCAGTAAATGAAACAAAAGCACCGCATCACGATTCCAATATATGTCAAAACTTTTAGCCTTATACAAGTGATAATAACACCAATTCTTTTTCAAGGATGAGTGAAGTAATTATTTCTTAAAGACAACAATTTATATAATCTGCATTGGAGTAAAAAAGGTTATCATTCTTGATTTTTAGCTTGTGAAACTTGGAGGCGGAACAGATTCTGGGGATCCAAACAAGCTTTAATTACATTTCTTAAGTATTAAGATGCCATGAACTTGTATAGAAAATAAATTACAGCAATAAATCATGCTGTTGCTCTAAAAAAAATTACCTTTATGATATACATATATATATGAAACAGATGTACCTTCTCGGATCCATAAAAATATATTCTGGAAGGCAAACCAAGGATTTTATCATTGTGTGTAATTTGAAATTGTAGTGGGTGTGAAAATCAAGACGTTACAGTATCGCATGTAGTTATCATTAAAAAAGAGATCGGAGTCAACTTATCTTATCATTTTGTGTTCCATCAAAATTGCTTGATTCATTTTTTTTTTCTTTTTACATTGTAATCTTATCAATATAGTTAAGGGACACCACAGTCGTGAAAGAGATCATTATGCCTACTCCAACAAATAAATTGCTTATCTTAAAAACCCCTCATGTCGTGTAACTGATAGAAAAAAAATCCAGAGATTTTATGGAGTTCCTAAGGCACAAAGAGATTCAATTGACACTAGCAGTTTCTTGATTCAAACTTTGTAAAAAGATAACGGCTTGTTTATATCAATAAAGCAAATTATCAAGTGCAATTTTTTTGATTATTGTATTCAATATCATATCAATCACTATCATTTGTAGTAATAGATTATTAATTCAAATCATTTTCTTCCATTTTATATAAAAAGACATTGTTTATTTTCCCAATTATTTTATCATTCAATTCCTTTAAACTTTTCTCTTTTTCTGTTTTTTATTTATAAATACTTTCTATAAAAAATGGCCGTTTTAGATCAAGGTATATACAATATACAGGGTATTATTGAAAACCATGTGATGCTAATAAATTTTGAAATATAATAGGCGCTGGTTATGGCGTTGTATTAGGGTAGCTTTTGTTGAATAAGTCAATTAATATAACACAGTTGTTTAACTGATCTAAATACATTTAGTTTTGGTGCATTATTTGCTGCTATGATGACAGGTATTACTTACCTTTGCCAACGTTATTTAAGAGAAGTTCAAACTTCAGAAATGTACATGACTGCACAACGTACTGTCAAGACTGGTCTTGTCGCAAGTGCTATTGTATCATCTTGGACATGGGCTGTAAGTACTAAATAGTTGATATCTAAATGCAAATTTTAATAAATTTGTGTAAATAGGCTACATTACTTACTAGTACTGAAGTTGCATATAAATATGGTGTTTCTGTAAGGATAATTTATTAATTGACATTAATTTATATGAACTAAACTTTTCATTTTATTTTTTTAGGGTCCAATTTGGTAAATATTTATAATAAATGAGTAGAAAAAGTTAAGATATTCAATTAAAATAATCTTTCAGGTATGCATCAGGAGCTGTTGTACAAGTTTTACTGTTTGCTGTTCTTGCAATTGAATTGAAAAAGAAAGCTCCATCTGCTCATACTTTCTTGGAGGTTGTTTTAGCTCGTTATGGAAAAGAAGCTCATATCGTTTATCTTACTTTCTCTTTAATTACAAATATTGTAAGTATAATCATGTAAACTAATAGATCATATAAGCTTATTTCTTAATTTTGCACTATAGATTGTCACTGCAATGCTGCTTTTAGGCGGTAGTGCTGTAGTAAACTATCTTACTGGAATGCATACAATTGCCGTATGTTTCCTTTTGCCTCTCGGGGTAATTGTATACACCTTATTTGGTGGTATTAAAGCTACATTTATGTCTGATTATTCGTAAGTATTACCGATATATATATACACTCAATCAGCGCAAATAACACTAAATATTTTTAGACATACTGTTGTTATTTTTATTATTATTATTTCCTTTGTCTTCACAGTATATGGTAGCTCGCCTAAAATTGGATCTATTGGTACTATGTATGATCTCTTGGTAGCTGCTTCGGAGCGTAATCCTATTGCTGATAATGAACAAGGCTCTCTTGTCACAATGTCATCTCTTCAAGCTCTTATTTTTGGGTAAATAACAGTAATTTATATTTTTAATCTCAAACAAATTTTAATTGATCTGCATACAAATAGAATTATTAATATTGTCGGTAACTTTGGTACAGTCTTTGTTGATAACGTGAGTTACCTAATCCTACGGATATATATACAACATTGTAATTTAACAAACACACTTGTATAGGCTTACTGGCAAAGAGCTATTGCTGCACATCCTCAATATGCAGTCAAAGCTTACTTGATTGGTGGTTTATCTTGGTTTGCTATCCCTTTTACATTGGCAACTACTATGGGTTTAGCTGGTAGAGCTCTTGACATTAATTTAACTCCTTTTGCTATCAGCCAAGGCTTGGTTCTTCCCGATGTCGCTGTCGCTCTTTTAGGTCAAGCTGGTGGATTTGCTTGTCTAGTTCTGGTATTCATGGCTGTTACCAGTGCTTCTTCTGCCGAATTAATTGCTGTTTCTTCAGTATTAACTTACGATATTTACCGTACCTATATTCGCCCCGAAGCTAAAGGTAAAGAGGTTGTTCGTTTTTCACATATCTGCGTTATTTCTTTTGGTATTTTAATGGGTGTTCTTGCTGTTTTGTTAAACTTGACTGGTATAAATCTCGGTTACCTCTACACTTTGGTAAGCATAAACTCAAATATTTTATTTATCATTATGATGCTAATTAGCTAATCTAATGTAGATGGGTGTCTTGATTTCATCTGCCGTAGTTCCTTTAACATTAACTTTACTTTGGAGCAAGCAATCCAAATTAGCTGCCATTGTATCCCCTATTTTCGGTTTCTGTGCTGCAATCAGTACTTGGTTAGCCGTTACAAAAAGTATGTACGGTGTCATTACTATTGAATCTACATCTCAAAACATGCCTATGATGTCTGGTAACCTTGTTGCACTATTCTCTCCCGTCCTTGTTACAATTGTTATCAGTCTTATCAAGCCTGATAACTTTAATTTTGATGCTACTCGTGGAATTGAAGTAGTAGATGATACTGATGTTACTGATCAAGTCGCCGGCGATTTCCACGAAGCAAACAATGAAGTCTCTCCTCAACTAGATGCTGTTCAAGCTGAAAAGCTGGTCAACACTCAAGAAGAAATCGATTCAATGAACAAGTCTTCACGTTTTGCTAAGATTTCCAGTGTTACATTATCTTTAATCTTGTTTGTGCTCTGGCCATTGCCCATGTTCTTTTCCAAATACGTATTTTCTAAGTCTTTCTTTACTGGTTGGGTCGTCGTTTCTATAATTTGGGTGTTTATAAGTACCATTGCAGTTGGTATTTATCCTGTTTATGAAGCTCGTCATACAATTGCCAGTATTTTCCGAGAAATCTATAGAGACATTACTGGAAAGAGAGTGCCCAACCTACCTACTGTCAATGAAAGCGCTATGATCTCTGAAGAAAACATCATTGTATACAATGCTGAAAAGAAGGATACAGCGTAAAAAAGAACCCTAAAAATCAATAGCATCTGTTATATATATTCTTCATAAATCTATTTCATACTTTTTATTAATTATCAAATGCCACAACTGTACCATTATTATAATAAACTTTCTGCTTATCAATTAAAATTTTGCTCAACGTCCTGAACAATGTTCACCCAAAAAGGAGATACAAATGCATTTCACAAAAATCAAAAAACAAATCCTATGCGTTTTTTAGGTGCTTTGTATTATTTAACTTTATTATTTTGTTAGAATTACGCCTCCAAACGCCTGAAAATACTCTAAAATAGACGTTTATGTTATCAAATTAATTACGAATGTAAACAAAACTTCTATCAGTAACTAAATGTATATATGGTTTGATGAATTTTTTTATATCCTTGACATCAAATTAATAAATAATAAACTATCGGACAGCAAAGTTTAGCATGTGAATTACAAGCAGACACTTTTAATATTGCATTAACTTTATTCTGTCTTGGCGAGGTGCGTACCTTTCCAAATGGATACACCAAAACTTTACTTTGTAATTTTTAATGAAAAAAAAAAAAAAAAAAGTCGAATAATATTTTAGATGCTTAAGTTTGTGCTTGTACAGACTTATTTCAAAAATAGTACTTTTAAATTTTGAAATAAAATACCTCCTCTTTAAGTTGGCACTATGCCCATACTTAGAGTTGAGCATTATAATAATTTTGATGAATTTGTTACAAGAAAATACATACGAATGTGCAAATATAAATACATGTATACGATTTACAAATAATTTTCAACTCATTTTGACCCAGCCAAAAATATATTAAACTGTTTGCTAAATAGTGGGTAAAAATTCTTTGGGTTCCTTGCGTACAATATGACAAAAATATGAATGAATGTGAAAAACCTTTCATGAAATGCATATGATCAATCGATAATCTTTACAATATGTACAATACACAACAAAAACGGCCGAATAAGATGTAATCACTGGCGATGGATTATATTTTTGCTTTCGTTTTAACAAAAATGTTTTAGAAAATACTCGAACAAAAATATTTTTGAAATTTTATAGTAAATCATTTGTAATTTGTTGTACTTAAAGTTTGCATTTTAGCCAACAAACTACCTTATAATCTTGTTTTATCAACAATTTAAAAAGTGCACAGCAGGTAACGCTGTCTACTGCCTGTTTTTTTTTATTGATTGCTGACCATCTACTGAAGAAGCTCATTTAAAAATAAAAGGTTCACAACCTGCTAATATTTTTTCTGGTACTTGCTTGCTTACAGTCGTTTATTTATTTGATATTTGAATCTGATGTTTTTTAAAACTATAAATGTAAAGCACTTTCCATTGCAACCTCAATTATACATAAAGAGAATGTTTACTCATTATTTTTGATAGTTGCCTTTGCACACATATGCTGATTTTGGCTGATTTAATGCTATTCTGATTTGAAACGATGTTTTGAGCCATCAGCCCCACTTGAAAACGCTGTTATCTGATTTCTACAATTTAGTTAACAAGTTAATGGAATGCTAAAATTACAGCACTCTGTATTGATACAGCTATTATATATATTTCAAAGTTTGCAGACTATTTGGGTCAATATTCATTGATTGCAGGCATTTTTCCGGTTACATTTTTTTTTTTCAGTGGTAGAGTTTTTTTTAAAAAAAAAAGGCATTCCAAAACTCTTCAAAAACAGTTGTTAGCTAGCAAAATCAAAACGTGTTATCCTTATACTTATTGCGCATCAAGTAAAACTTTTAAATTGAATTTTGAATCATTATTTGGTTTTATGAAGAATTTTAAATATCTGAAACACTCCATACAAAATAGTTTAAAAAAAGTGTACGTCTGTATTTCCCTATTTTACAGCAACTTGGGGAGACAAAAACCTTTATAATTCTGCGGATCAATGCTACAAGATATATCTAGCACTACAACGGCCGCTCATTAGAATCCATATTTGGCAAGAAGAAGGGGTAAACTTACTTGCCTTAGTAGGTGTTAATAGCAGGAAAACAATTTGTTGTTCAAATTTACCGAATGCCCAATGATCCATGGAAGCTGATATCTGATACCCTTATATTTATACTTTTGTTCATTTAAATGGAAGCTTACTTGGGCCAGTATTTATAGAATTTGTATCTCAACACTATGGCCTACTGGATGAGTTTCTCAGAAGATCGATGCTCTCATACTGTATGAGCACGTTTTTTCTTGGTAAATGGATGTTCTCCTTGAGCTAGGATAAAGCTGAGGATGTGTTTACGCGAGCACATCTAAACCATGTGCTCAAAATATCAAGATTGAAAAAAAAACACTCGAAATACTAGGTTTTATCTCATACCTTTATAATAATAAACATTCGTTTACATTATATAATATAAAACTGTCGCATTGTTATAGTAGTACATCAATCCATCTATCGTACAAGTAATTTAATTAGCTTAATCTTCATAAAATACTAACAATGTTCAATTGTATGCAAATGGTAAAATTCATCATGGCATAAACTACTTTTTAAAAAAAAACGTAGCAGCGTCTCAAGTTATTAGTTAATTACAAAAGGTATTAGTTTTAATGAAATTCATATACATTTTTTGAGATAAATAAGAAAATAAAAATAAGATATGAGGAACTATCGACTCCACTACTATGTATTTTGAGTATTTTCAAATACAAAATATCAAGATACAGTACACACAGTCCAGCAAGATTGCACTTCGCTTATCTTACCCGTCAGATTCCCACCCTGACCTTTTTGTTTATTTATCAATACAATTAATTAATTAATGATACACTTTTATATATTTATAAAAATAATACATTTTATAGTTATTACCTTAAGGTGTTTATTATATGATATAATGGGAGTATCTAAAAAAATTTATAAGTGTTATAGCGATATAGATAGTTCCTCTATAGCGCTTACAGTTAGTAACGCACAAGCATATGTACAGCAGACTAGAAACGAACAAGTGAATCTATTCTCAATAGGTTATAAAGGATCTAAATTTTATACCTTTTTGTATAAATTAATCGGCTATGTGAAATCTATAAAACATTGCAAAAAAAAAGTTTACTGCATTACATGAGAAACTGATAAAATTGCTACTTCAACTACGTAGTTGTTCCATAAATACATACGTTTATAAATTTTAAAAGCGGGTAGAACAACAGAATTTTAGTTAAAATACTATAAATTTTCAGTACATTCATATTATTAAAAATATAATATTCCTCACGCAAAATAAAAATTAAACAAATTTTAGTAAATGGGCGTACCAAAATATTCAACAAGATAAAATAAAAGAGATTGAAAGAAAGAAAAAAATTATTTTAAATAAAAAACTAAAATCTTTTAAGATTAAGCGAATAAATACCATGCATTATAGCCAAATACTTTTGCATAATAATAATGATGAGATCATGTTTAACCTCATTTCAAATATGTTATAAAGCGACTTATTCTTTTACTTAAAAAGAGACATGCAGTATTTTCAGATATTTTATAATTTGTCAAAATTAAAATGACAGTTTTTCATCTAGTAAAAATTATTTCAGTTATTACCATTTGCTAAATTATAGTTTTTATGTTTTCGAATGTAATGCATTAGTTAAAATTTGAAACATTAAAACAATTACATAGAAATATTTTACATTCAATAAGAAATTGTCCTAAACCATTACGTAAAATGCAAATTTTTCAGATAAATATAAAATCAAAAAAAAATACGAGCCAATAAACGTCAGTTATTAATGTGTGCATGATAGTGAAATACACTTTGTCTCGCCTTTTTATAAAAAATAAAATTGTTTTCATATGTACAACAGCAGAAAACACTTTACAACAATTACATATTAATTACGCAAATTAATTTTAATAGTACACTATATTAGTGGATAAAGTTGCATTGAAAACAACGATGATAACAGTAAGTGTTATAATTCTAATCAACGAATTACATTTATTGTGTAAATACTGTAAATGAAAGGGACAGAAAAAGGGACAACGTTGTCAGATAAGCTTTAATTGAGTGAAATATCTGCCACGTGCGTGGATAATTTATATTTTGGCTTCGTAATATGACGTTGAATTAAGACATAATGCAATTAAATTGTGTAAATCCGAATCGAAAATATACTTTAATAGTATGTTGTCAAAATTGGATTGATCTAAAAAATTTAGATTTATCGCGCAATAGATTTTAAATGCAAAGCACAATAGAAGGATATGTGCAATCAATTGAAGTATTGTATAATTTAGAATTTCCCATGCATTAGTATTTTTTTCTTTCGAACAAAATAAAAAGAAATTGTACTGAATAGCAACTGCTAATTACAATGCTGGTAATGTGTTGACAGCTACTTCATAGATTCTTTTTGTTTAGTGAGTTTTTACACAGTAAATTTTAGCTGTGCTCGATGTTAAAATTTATTCTAGTTTACATAAATTTACCAAATTAATTCAAACTTCAATATGGGGAAAAACACGAAAATAGAAACTTTAAAATTTCCAGTTATTTATTTCCTTACATATAATTGTTATAAAGTTATACCTTTTTGATAACATCTTGACGTAAAACAGTTTCTACAGCGATTGTCATAGTAGTTTTTTCAGGAAAGTTGTAGTTTATAGCTCATTTTGCATCTTTTTTCCCGTGGTGCTTATAAACACTCTTTTAACATGTTTTGTTTTTCTTTCTTTTGTATTTCAAATCTTTAAATATGTATTTACTCTATTCTCCTCTTAATGTTCTAATAGAAAAACATTTGGGCCAATTGAGAAAAAGTTAACCATATATATTCGCTAAGAAATTTTACACAGCAGACAATATAGTAATACTGTGAGGGGAAAAACTATACCAATGTTTTGCAAAATTGTGTATTTTCACCTGCTTTGCTGCTTGTGCTAGGAATAAAGATTAGTAGCTTATATTAGTTAGTACAGTAAGTAAAGAGCTTTTAAACAATGTATTGAATTTTATTAAATAGTAGGTATAACTACTAGATACAGAGATTTAAAGATGAAATATAAGATTTTATTAAATATAGAAAACAGCTTAAAAACGAGTAGGTCTTCCACCAGACCTGATCACCGCCTTAATACAAGCTGGCATGCTGTCTATATACTTTAGACAGTCATTCTTTGTAAATTTGTACCATTCACTGGTAATGCGGGCCTCCAGTTCTTCTTTAGTAGTGGGTCTGGTTGGGTATGTGTTAAGCCTACGCTTTAACGGGTACCAGACGTGTTCAATTGGGTTCAAATCTGGACTCTGAGCTGGCCAATCTCTAATTGTTTTAAATATAAAACCGTTGGCACTAAACCAGTCTTGTGTGATTTTAGAAGTGTGCGGCGTGGCATTATCTTGCTGGAAACGGATGACATTACGATTCATGTCGTAATACTCCAAGGTGTCCAGGAGAGAAGTCTGCAAGATATCAACATAAACAGTTGAATCTACCCGAGCCGTCCATCACTGTAGTACCATAGCCTGGGCCATTTGCTGTTATACAACCCCAGAAAAGGACACATCCACCATCTCCCTCCACGTGAGGTTCCGTCTGATAAGGCTGCAAGATATCACCGCCATCTGACCAATAATAAGAATTACCATCTGAGCCCCACAAATTGACTCTGGTTTCGTCAGAAAACACCCACTGCCTCCACTGGTCTACCGTAAGATGCTGGTGTTTTTTGGCCCATACCAGCCGAAGAGGCTTGTTTTTTTTTTGCTGATAAAGTTGGTCTTAGTTTTTCTCCTTGGTTTAAAGCCCATTCTCTTAAGTAATTTGCGAACTCCAGACAAAGACATATCAATTTCAATTGATCTTAAATACTCTTGAACAGCCTTGGTATTATCTTGTCTACCATTTCGAAGCATTCTTGCAATGTATTGTTGAGTTGATACACTGACAAATGACGATCTTCCGCCAGCTGGTAAAGTTGCACTGGACAAAAACTTCTTCTTGTAGCGAGTGAGAGTAGATAATCAGACAGATGAATAGCGTTTTCTAATAACAGAGAAGGGGGTATTTTGAAGCAATAAAAATTTTATTGAATTTTGAAGCTCAACAGGAAGTGAGCAAACCATGGTGTAAGAAGGCCTGAAAAAAGTAAAGTAGTGAAAAAATAGGAGGCAACGAGAGAAAAGAGTAGGGTTTTTATAAGTTTTTTGTTTGCTTCAAATACTGCAAAAGCACAGCATTTCTCATGCTAATATTAAAAATTTTCTGACATTCCTACGAAGAATGAAGGCATGGAATGTTTATGCATTCCTTTACTTTCACTTTTCGCAATATTTGCAATCCCTTCTTTCCTTCTATGGTATTCTACGTATACTCACTCTACAGAAGTGTAAGCTATATTATTTGAAAGCCCTTTATGCCACCTTTACAAAGAATTGTAGCATAGATTTGTAAAATAAAAA
The DNA here is from genome assembly GCA_016758945.1 of Mucor plumbeus. Lineage (NCBI taxonomy): Eukaryota > Fungi > Mucoromycota > Mucoromycetes > Mucorales > Mucoraceae > Mucor > Mucor plumbeus. Next base: position 112,798 of record JAEPRC010000015.1, read on the forward strand.
CTCAAGTATTATCAGTAAAATCCTAATTTTGCAAAACCTTGGTATAGTTTTTCCCCTCACTATGTAAGAATTATGTGCTATTTGTTCTCCCAATAATAAGCAGGAACATTTGGTAGCTGTAGTGATTAATACTGTACATGATGATAAGAACAACTTTTTAGATTCAATTTTTGGTTTGAATTGCAGGTATAATCACCTAGAAATTAAAGTAGTGTATAGCGGAATGTTTGAACACCAAACTTAAGTAAAATACAAATAAATGCTCTTCTTTTTAAAGAACATTGATGTGCTTCTGGCTGCATCATATTTGAATTTTCAAAAGACTGGAAACTTTGAATACGCATACCTTTTGAAGTATTTGACGTACAGTACATAATGATAATTCACATTAAAAAAGCTTGTAGTAATTAACCAAGCAAAAGGAATTTATATTTGGAAGTAATATTTTCTAACTTTTCATTAATTAAATTTTAAATGAATGTTTAAAATGCTCTCATATAAGCTCATTGATGACCTCATGAGCCTATTGACAGTTTGATTTGACCACATACATGTGGTCTGAGAGTATAAAGAAGATCAAAGTGCCTATTTAAAAATACTTTTTATAACGTTACCAAAAAAACTGTACCAAAAATCCCTTCAAAGAGTAGATTTACTACATATAAGACTTGTATTACGGAACTTTAACTATCAAACTCCGTTTATGCGTACTGGATCATAAAATACCGAGAAAATCGCCATTAAATCTACTTTTCAGTTGATAACTTTTGCAATTTTAAAGCAATCTCAAAGAGTAATATTTTAAAACAGATATAAAAAAAAGAAGAATAAATTTAGTAAAAAACCCCAATTGAGCTCATACATTATTTATAAAGCTATTTCCATTAAAAGTGTACAAAAACGCAACTTCAATGGACTGTAACTCGAGATAGCAACTGTTTAAGCACATAGTTTATAAGCCAAAAATAATTCTTTCATTTAGTTTTATTATATTTCACCATAAAATCTATTTCAAAAAATCATAAGTTTTTTCCTTGTATATCCTTGTCGAAAATTTGACTTTTTCGAAGAAAGCTAATAACTTTATGAAAAATAAAGCTAGAGTGACAAATAATGCCTCAAATAATAGGTATTTGTTTACTTTATTTTTTTGTAACGCTAACTTTACAAGTTTATTATAAATATATTTTTAGAATCACTAAAAACTGGTTTTTATGTTTTTGCTTTTTTTACAAAATTTTTGGTGATAAAAGTTTTCAGTAAATATACTATTAGATGCAAAATTAAATTTTATGTTGAGGTTACTTGATAAAGATAGTCAGGTTATTATACATGTTTGCTGTCAATTTTGCATCTTAAAATTTTAGGATCGTTTTTGTCCAATTTTTTTATCATCAGAAATTTTTAATTTAAATCGCCGCCACACCTGAGATGTATGAAAATCCGAAAAAATTTGTCGAAATTCTTATTTTTTGCAATGCAATAATATGTAGATATTAGTTTTTAAAAGCTGTCGAATACAAGAATTATTTCTTGGACTGTACTCTTTCTTCTTTAATCAACGGGGAGAAAATTAGAAGAAAGACCTTCAAGTCATCAATAAAAGCTGTTACTTATACGGAGAAGGCATATTATTGTGATGATAATTTCCATACTTAATATACTTAAAACTCCTACAGTAACGCTTCATGTAGCACAACGTAAATTAAGGCCAAGAGATTGAGAGGTCTCAATAAGTGCGCCTATTATAACCAAGGTCTCGATAGAATAATATTATGAAAGTAGGGAAAAAAATTTACTTAATAAAGTGCTACACCCAGAGACAAACAGGCATAGGGAGAAACGTCATGCAAAAAGCTATGGGTTGGTGATGATGACACTGAACAGGGTATACAGTACTACATAACGTTATCAAACAAATCTGTCGACACCAGGATTTGAACACAAAACCTTGCGCTTGGGAAGCACACGCCTTAACCATTCAGCCCAACCACCAAGGGCTATTCAAAGTATTAAATGATATCCGTGTCTTGTAAGTGAGACATTGTTTTATATTTGGTGCTTAATTTACCAGAACTATGCTGATAAATATGTCATTATAGTTTATCTTTGCGTTTGGGCATACGTCTCTTAATAATCCAAAATTATTCAAATACTTAAATATCAAGGATTGCTCACCATATTGAATGCAAACAATATTCCAACAATTGAAAACATGCATGCAGCGATTTCCGATCTCCTTGAATTGCAATCAGTAAGTTGTTTAATAAGAGTGACAACAAATATATAATATTATGGAACTGACAGCTTCTCTTGAAAGTTATACTACGATAATATTCACAATTTCGATCAATTCAATTTTACTATCAATAATACAACTGGTTTAGCAGAATCAATCATTACAAATACCCACAATTGTTTACTGGCATGGAACAATTCCAACATGACTGAATGTCAGTTCTCAGAGCAAGAGGAGTTTTCTCTCGTGCTCCCATTACTTGCTGGCCTCCGCGACTTCGAGGTATCGAAGTAAGTATTCAGTAATTTTGTTAGAAAGTTACATATCATCTCATCTTTTACTTTTTTCCGTCTAGATATGACAAGGCAATGATTGCGATAGAAGATTACAAACCAGATCTTTTAATTATATTAAAGTTGAAGTCTGACATCAAAGTAGATTTTTTTATTCGTGAGATTAAAAAACCAGGTTGCTCACCAAATAAGTATGAAACCGATTTCATCAAGATCCAACGAAAGATGGAAACAATTATTGACCAACAAACTGATTTGGGTATTAGCAACTCTCTCTGCTATGCTCTTCTAGTTAAAAGTAAGCATTTATTACGGCATAAGTTCTGTCAGTAAGCTCAATGTAAGCTTTTAGGCTATGATTGTTACCTATACCGAATATCTCTTGAATACAGAGCTGAATATAAATCTCATCTAATGGCCCAATTTCGTACCTTACGAGATGTTGCAGATTTCATGCTCTTACTACCTGCTATGAATGTGTTGGCATATCTTGATGGAGCTAATATATATTTCATTTCACAAATTTATGAGTTAATATCAATTATTAGAAGGAGTTGACTAGCTTACGACTAATGATTTTGGGCCTTAGCCGAAGACAACGAAATCAATCGCGCAAGACATTATTCAAAAAATCATCTTTCAAAAAACCTGTTAGAAGAGAGTAATTATTATTTCTCCTTTCCTGCCTTGTCTTGCCTCATTCTCGTCACCTCTTATACATTCTTTCCGCCTCTTATGCATTCTTTTCTCCTCTGGTCGTTTGTTATGTTTCCGCCCGCCACTTCGACATTCTGTGATTGTCCCGCTGTGAATATTTTCTTATATTTTCTTCTCTGCTTTTTGCCAAAATTTTCATTTTTTATACATACGTTTTTATACTTTCTCTAGCTCTAGTAAGAAGAACAGCCCTCTTTATAGTATTTGATTATCATTTCTTGGTCATTGATAACTATTGAGTTGTCCATCTTTTACTACTGTGACAACTACCGCTACTCCCTGCAGCATATTCTTTTAATTTTATATACTACAACGGTTGCTCTAATCCATTATGTAATAAAAAATTTACAACCGTCATACAACATATTGCGTGATTAAAATGATATAAAATATAAATAAAAGAATTTTTCTCTTCAAATTTAATAAAGGTAGTTCCTTATTCCTCATAAATGTATAAGAAACTTTTGTAAATCCAACTAGAGTATTTGAACTGAAAAATTATTTTACTACCTTGCTTCAACTTACAATGAGTTGTTCCATTTGTAGCTAACTATCTTTCATGATTTAAACATTCCCTATTTTTTGCATTCTGACCTTCTTCAACTACATAAAAAATAATTAGTAGTACACATAAAGAGGTAAGTGTAAGCTTTAACAATATAATATCAATTATCAATATGTTCTATCATGCATGTCTAGTCGCGTTTCTACAGTGACTCACAAAACTTTCCCAATGTTTTGCACTTTTGGCTTTTTGGCCGACTATCGAGGTAAAACTGCGTGAAACATGTACTTAAAAACTTTACAGTTAGAAAGACAGACATATTTTATGTCTAAAAAGTGCATACTGCTATAAGAAACTTTATCAATCACAGACGGTGCTGTCACCTAAAGTCAATTAGTACATTGGGACAGTTTTGATGCCTGTTTTCAAAAAAAAAATTGCTTAATACTTGGTCCAATATGAAATGTCAAAAGAATCTTTAAGAATAATCTTGCCAAATATTACACTTTTATTAACGATACATCCTTTGGATGTATTTATACACACTCATTATTATAACTATTACGAGGGTTTTACTATCGAAGAATATGATGTAGATCAATACAGATGCATTGATCTACTATAACACCAATTATAGACTGAGACCTTGGATGTGAGACCTATGATGTATCTTGACATAACACAATAACCCTTTTTCCTAAAACACATTTTAGTACAATTTGGCATACTTTCTATAATCTTTTGGACTTCTTTGCTAATAATTGTCTTATACTAAATCTCCTTTACACGCTCCTGTAACTTCAAAATGACATTACAGGCTGTCTCGTTATTCATTGAGTTGATTTTTCAACAACGCCTACATGTTTTCGATTGTTGGATTAAAATTTGATAATTGAGGAAGCCACTTTATAACTCCATATACTTGCTCATTGAGATATTTCCTAACCGAGCTGGATGTGTGCATGGAGTCATTGTCATATTAAAAGATTATTTGATCTCGGCGGAAGCCTAATTTCTTGCATACATCCTTCAAGGTAAGCTCCAATTCGACTTTTAAGATATCCTTGTACAATATCTGCTTTATATTGCTATTAATCTTGCAAAACCTACCAACCCCGACATACGTAATGGCACTCCAAAGCATGACACTGCCACCACTATTTTTTGGCTTGAACTTAACCTAATGAGATTGAAGATCGCCTCCTGGTCTAATCCATTCCCAGCAGCAGTCTTCCGAGCCAAAAAAAAATTGATTTTGATATTGTTTGATGAAATGACATGTTTCCGAACCTCAATTGTGTAATTCTTGCACTTATGACTTAATTCAAGACGCTTGCGTATATTTTGATATGATATAAAATTACGTGTAAACTTGACAACAGCCTTTAACCCGGCTCAATGAAGGATTCTTTGTACAATTTGAGCACTGATTCTGATCCCAGTATCACCTATCAACGTTTTGGAAACCTCCTTGGCACTCTTGGTACTGTCCTTTGTGATCTTACGCACCACATAATATCTTTCATCGGCATCTTGAATCAACTGAGGACGGCCACCTTTGGATAGCTTACAATCTCCGCAGTCCTCTTCTCCGAACCTTTTTATAGTTGACTTACCTACACCAACTTTCTGACCTACAAAACGTGATGGTTTGCCATCCCTAAGCAAAGAAATTATACAATTTCTCTAGTCATCTGATATTTCTTTCATACTAAATATTGGGTAATCAAAAATGAAGCAATACATATGTAAAGTTCGGTTTTTTGGAGTATTTTGATTTGCAGCCGTATTTGAGTTTATTAATAGCCTCTTAGGAGCACAATCCAACTAGTGGTTCGGTTTTGGGTCATTTTGTAAATTTTGAAAACAGGCATCAAAACTGTCCCAATGTACTAATTGACTTTAGGTGACAGCACCGTCTGTGATTGATAAAGTTTCTTATAGCAGTATGCACTTTTTAGACATAAAATATGTCTGTCTTTCTAACTGTAAAATTTTTAAGTACATGTTTCACGCAATTTTACCTCGATAGTCGGCCAAAAAGCCAAAAGTGCAAAACATTGGGAAAGTTTTGTGAGCCACTGTATGTTAGAATTTATGAGTAAGGATTCTGCTATTGTCATGTAAACAAATTTAAGGGAAAAATTACGAAGATTGTAAGCATATATTTTTTAAATGTAAGCGACTCTTCTAAGGAAGTTATAAGCTCTGATATCATATTCCGTAAATCTTTAACACTAATACAGTCTTATTCAATATAATATTTAGTTTTTAATAATTCGCGGCTCTCGATATTTGTAGATGGCAATTGATCTGGAGTACAGCCATGCTTATTCCTTATTGGGTCTACATCAATGGTAGCCGTATCATTGGATGTGAATATGGAACTTTTAAGTGCTGTTGGAAAGGTTACAATATCGTTAGATATGATTTCTCAACACCATCTTCGGGTTTGACCGTCAAGGGTGGATTATGTAGCCTAATTTTCACTCTTGGGGGTGGGCAGTTGTGCTCTTAAATCGCTTAGTAGCTTCTTCCAAACTAGGGCTGCGTGGCTTCATCTGGGTTTCCACTTAAAATCAATCATATTTTATTCATTGCGAGGTTTAATTAATTTTTGAAATTATAAAAGCGAATGCTATGATGCGATTATAGATTTACTATACGCTTATCAACAATGGTGCATTATTGCTATAAAAAGACAAAAGCTATCTTAATTATTACTATCATTACAGACCACATTTCTGATTCTACTCTAAATTTACTGGATGTTCGAAAACATCGCCCACTTTTTTGAGTAATGTTGAGCACTTATGTGAGGTTAAAATTGCTCAAAAAAATGAGCCGAGTGTTTAAAACTAATCTGCCCAGCATTTCGAGAATAAATTGCCCACTTTTTAGATATAATTTGGTCATTTTTATAATTTTATTATCGTATATATTGTGTTTTAAGATGGACTTCTTTTATGAAGATGGTAGAGGTGGGATTGCAGTTGATTCTGACAAAGAAGCTGCTGCTTTCGTAGTAGAGTGGTATAATAAAGGCTTTTTTTTGTTATTTATTCGATAGATTTAGTTATTATGTTACGATTTACATATAAATATTTAGTGCAATAATGACGAGTTTTAACAATGAGGAATTTGACCATAATGAGCAGCATTTACATTTTGCATAAACATGGGCTGTGGTGAATAATAAGGAGGAGGCATACACACATATTGTGGAGCGGGTTCTTCCTTTGGTTCTGGCTTTTCTTCTGGCTTTTCTTCTTTTGGAGTATTAATTCCAAACCTTATCTTCAAACAAACGATACAATAATAGTATTGCCAGCAGAATGAGATGATAGTACTCACAATTACAAAAGCCAACATGACATAGACTGGCGTACTCATTAAATAAACATTATGATGCTTTGTATTGCCATCAAAAATAAGCATCCAGGGGTTAATAAAACCAGTATGGGCAAAGAAATCAAGACCAAAGTAGAACAAATATGAACCCATTAAAGCAGTTGTAAAAAGGACCATATAACTTTCGACGAAAAAGAGAAGAATAGGGCCAAAAACTGACAAACCTATAATGAAACAGATACGAGCAACTTTCTGTAATCAAAATTTATGTTATTAATATGATTATTTGCATTGAAAATAGGTAATTAACTTACAATTGTAATAACCAAATCTTCCTTCCAAGATAAAAAGTAAACAGCAAGATAAAAGCCGCCGAGGCCTGTATAATCGATGAATATTAGTACATTAACAGATAAAAAACAAATAAAATATTAATGCTTACATGCAAGGCAGTAAACTCCAACAGGCCACAAGAATATCAAAAAAATAGCACCAAATATACCTAAACCAGCACTGACACAAATATAAATCAAATCACCAAGAGGATAACCACCAGCAGGTTCATTATTAACAAGACCAATCCAGGTCATGGTAGCTAAAAGAAGGACGTATAAAAATGAGATGTTTGCAAATTAATAAATGTCAATGCAACTTACCAAAGAATACAAACCCTACTAAACCAAGTGTAGGACGAAAGAAACGGAATCCAAGGATTTGAAAGTAAAGACCAGCAAGAATACAAACGATACCTGCAAAACCTTGTGCTGGACTAACGCTATCACCATATGTATCTAAAATAATTGATTTTTTAGTTTGAAAAAAAAAAAATTAGTGCTTTATTATACACTTACGCCAAAGATAATCCGACCAACATTGACCAGTACAAGTCTTTTTGCCTGATGAGGAAGAAGAAGATGGCTTGGATGTGGAAGTTGATTTACTGACTGTAGTTGTTCTAGTTACAGTCATTGCATGGCCACCACCGCAATTCACTGTCTCTGTTACTGTTTTCCATAGATTATTAAGAGACAAGTTATCAATACTGGCGGTAGCAGCATCTTGATCTGAAGCTGTAGCAGCAATCAATGCATTGTTTTTATTCACTCCACTACGACACATGCTTGCCCAGTTTTGATATAAATCTAAATCATCTATTACTTCTTGATCCTCATTATCGTCATCTCCTCTTTTTGAGAGAACAGCAAAGTGTGTTGGTATACCAGTTGCTGTAGACCTTGATTGTACTTCATGGACAGTTTTTGTAGGAAATGTTGTGCATGAAACTAGTTGTATAATTAATAAGAGTAACAATGAAATTTTTGTTATAAAAGCCATTGTTTTATTGGGAAATTTTTTATATGATGAAGAAATAAAAAAAAAAAAAAAAAAAAAGAATAGGGGAATGTATTAAGAAGAGTAAGAATAGATGTATATCAATTCATTGTTTTGAAAGCATTTTTATGTATAATTGTATAATTGTTTTTATTCATGGTCGTTTTAAGCATTTAGTGATCAGGTCTAGAGAATTGCCATTTATAGGCCGATGTTTTCAACCTTTTTAGCACCAAGGCCTCCCTTCTTCTTTTCTCGCAACTCAGCCATACGCTATTAAAATAACAGATTAGATAGAATCAAACTATAATAAAACATCTTAAATTACCTGTCTTCTTTCTTCTCTTCTTCGTTCAAGTTCAGCTTTACGGTCATCCTTATTTCCTCCTTGGGCTTGTATTGAAGAAGATGATGGTTTCGTTTCAGAAGCAATTTGTGTAACAAATGCGTCCACATTACTATTACTATCCAAATCAAGATCTACCAACACTCTCAATCAATATTAAGAAAAAATGCATCATAATTAGCCAAAAATCGACTTACCGAATGTCTTGGTTTTGTGACCCAATTTCATGGAGCCTTGTGCTTTAGGATTTTGTCCATTTCCTCCTGCCCCAAAAGAAGAAGGATATGATCCGAATGAAGAGACTGGCGATGCTGCTGATTTATGCAATGGTGGTGGAGAAAATGCTACAGAAGCTGGCTGATCAAATGAATCCCATGCATTATCTTCTTTGTTATCTTCTTCATCGTTGTCTACAGGTTGATTAAAATCGAATGGATCACTTTCCTCTTGATCCCAGCCATTGGAGTCCTCTATATCATCTTCCTCAATTAATGTGCGATTATTGTTATTGTTGTTGCTGCTGTTAATACTTAATTGCATAGATGCTATCTTTTGAGTTGTATTGTTGCTATTATTCTCAATCACAGGTGTTGATCCTTGTGAATTGATTGGATTTCCTATTTCTCCACTGGGTGATGAAAACTAATAAAAATGTTAATTAGTATAATTCATCTTTATCAAGATGATGTACTCGACTTACTCTTGATTGAAGTGATGATACAGCCCAACCTGCAATGCCTTTGGTGGCACCACCAAGTACACCTGCCATGCCTGCACCTTGAGCAGCAGCAACAGCAGCTTCTTCACTTGTAGGTGTATTTAATTGCTCAACAATTGCTGTATCGGGCATTCTTTCAGCAAATTCTTTTACTTTGATTACAAATGCATTCATAACCTTGAATGCTTGATCACGAACAGGTCTATTAAATAATAAATGCATTAATATCAAAAAATTGGCTATTTATATATCAACTCACTTTTCTTTATCGATTAACATGACAGATACAACAGGAAGGATCTTTGATGCGCACTCTTGAGCATCGTAATATTCAATTGTTGCTAATTATATCAGAAATTAGTTAATTTTTTCATACGCCATTCAATTTTCTCCAAGAAAAAACTAATTACCATTCAATGCCATTAATGAAGCAATTCTTGCATGATGAAATCCGTCTCTTAAACTTCTGGTAAACCCGCTCACTAGAACCTTTTTTCTTGTCTATATCATACTGTGTTAAAAACATGAACTTTAGCTGTTTTAAAAATAACATACGCTTTCACTGAGGTATTTTGCAATCTTGCCTAAACAAATAACTGTGTTCGTTCTAATTCCAGGCTCTGGATCCATTTGTAGTTTAGCTAAATATTTCAGTAATTCATAATTTATAATTCTTTCGCTTAATTTGGGCACAATGAGCAAAGTAGATTTGATAGTTTGTTCTCGAATAATAGGAATTGTATCTGAGAAACCTGTTGCCTATAAATATATAGATAAATACGAATACGAAGAGTAATTGCATGAATAGATGCCAACTTACAATATGAGGGAACACTTGATTTGTTATCATTTTGTTTGTCATATGGTCAATAAATTTAGGCATATTCTCTAATAAACTGACACGTATAGCACGATCAGGCGAAGCAAACATACGAATGATGGGCTGTATCACAACGCTTTCGTATTCTTCATCTGATAAATGTTCGCCCACTTTAACAATAGCACTCAGTGCTTTAGCACCACCCGAACCAAACTCAAATGCCTTAATTAACTCTGGTAAAATCTTGTGTTTAGCAAATTCGCTTGGAAATGAATCAATGGTAGAATCCAATTGTCTAAAAAATCCTTCCTTTTCACCTTGTTCCTTAATACTAATATTTTCCAAAAACAAATTGACCTTGACAAAATCACTTGAGAAAAATCCTCTAGGTTTTAAACCTTCATCCAAAAACATATCAGCATTAGCTCTCTTTCTGAATGATGGGCTAAGTAACAAGGTGTAAATACGTTGCATATTTCCAGGAATACTGCCTTTTTGTGATAAGAGTGAATCGGTTGTTTCGAATCGATTATTGTATGCTTCGTAAATCAAACAGCCTAAATGATAGGAATCAACTACTCCACTGGGTAAATCTTTAATTGCTGTCCATCCAGATTTTTTTACTTCGGGTGTTGCATATCTTTGTGCATCAGGCACAATACCACCAAATGTCTAATTAATTGCATAAAGGTTAGTTATTCTACTGCTTTTAGAGTGAAATTTAATATTTACCAAGATAATTGGGCTTTCTTCTTTCATAGAACATAATATTTCAAAACCTCCCAACTTCCATTCACCTGCTTTGTTTGTGAAAATTGAAGAAATTCTAACGTTTCCATGTACCATATCACAATCATTATTCAAAAATTTGATAGCATTCTATAATACTAGATGTTACGATAATGATATATATATATATATATATATATTTGCATAGAACTACATTACTGCTACTTTGTAAAGACCCCATAACACTAGGTTTTTATCTGGATCTTGATTTAATTGATTTGAAAGAGGCTCAATAGGATCAGTAACAAACATAATACTTTGCTCTGTCTATTAAATAAATGCATGTTTTAATAACAAACCAATCATACTGTAACTAGACTTACTTCAATGCCGTCCAAATAACGTAAAACATCAGGGTGTCTCATTGTGCGAATTCTTTTAAATGCATTTCTTGCCAACTGTACTTTATCTCTATTCTTTTGACAATCAAACACAAAAATAGATACTTCAGATCCATCTTCCTATATACATCTTTTTAGAGTTGAACAGTAAAGAAAAGTTGTTTCTTATACCTTTTTGGTACCGTGATGAAGACTCCAAATAGATTGATCAGAATAAAATTCAACTTTATTGCCTATACTATAACCAAAGCCCGAGCTATCTTTACCTAAAAGATGAAGACTACTCTTGACTATGCCTGAGAAGAATGCCATTAATCAAGCTTTTGTTAAATTGTAGAAAGAAAACGAGAAAAACGTTCGAATTATTGTAAAGGGTTTTGTGTTGTAAAATGTGTAACTTCTTTTTCGAGCAACATTCAAGAACCGTCTGATAATTTTTCATTTTTGCAGTTTTTTTTTTTTTTTTTTTTTAGCAGAACATATAATCTTTAAAAGATTTTTTTCGAAGCAATAAAAGCAAACTAAGTTAAATTTAAGTATAAAATATATAAAAAAAGCAGCCGGAATTATATGAATATTTTTTTTTCTCTTTATTTTTATGCTCTTTCTGCTGAAATACTCTAGAAATATTGTACAGGTTTGATGAAAACTATAAAACATTAAATACAAAGTTGTGTCTTTTGTCTGATATTTTCAGTAAGAGAATGGTATTTTTATTCAATAATTCAACATAATATATGTAATTTATATCCGTGTATCTGATAGTACCATGTAGATAATTGTGCTGTAGAAATAATAAATATGAAAGAAGTGAAAATTACAAGTTGAAATAAAGAAAGAAATGTTACAAATTATGATAAAACAGGGGTTTGTGTTGAGGAGGAGAAGGAGAAGGAGTGATCTTAGGCGGCAAGAGTATATGTAGTAGTTTCATATAAATATTCAAGATAAATAAATTCGAGTTTAATTGCTGCCTGTAGGATAAGTGGTTATTTCATGATTTCGTAAAACTTTGTCAACCAAGAAAGCTACACGTTGGCCATATTTAGATCCACGGAGAGAAACCATATGCCGCTTGATTAATCGACAAATATGTACTTTTTGTTCTTCACAAGCATTATTAATTAACCATTGGACTACGTAATTACCGTATTGATCAGATGCAATGTCAATTAATGCCATTCTTGGGCGAAAAGTAACATTATTGTTGGAGATGTATTGGATAAACTTTTTCATGAATTGTTGTCCTCCAATACGAAGGGCTTTTTCAACTACTTTGGAAGCAAACTGATCCATAGAGAGCTGAACACTTTCATTGATTACAATTTGAAAGGCTCTTTCACGGTCATCATTTTTCTCGGCATGTTCAAGTACATGTTGTACTACCCAATTTCCCCACTGGCCTTTAGCAATTGGGACAATATTATCAAGAACTTCATTGAGAATAGGTCGCTATTTATTTATGAAAAATTAATCAACATATAAAAATAGTCGTATTTTTATGTATATTTTCTTACCTTGTCAATTTCTGTCATGTTTTCAAATATGTTTTGAATAACTAAACTACCTGTTTCGTCTAATGCTACTCTATCCCATTGATTTTCAAGCGATTGATGAATATGTTTCATAATAGGAGGAGGTGGATTTTGCCATCTTATCTCGAAAACTTTTTGCCACACATGACAAGCATACTTGTGTGTAATTGTTTCAGGAATACGCACAAGCAATTCGGACACAAGACTAGCCTTTGAAGTCTCATCAACACAATCTAACGCCCGTTGTACCACATGGCATCCAAATGGTTCACATGTCAGTTCCAAGATATGGCCTTTCATTTTTTGAACTAATGCCTCAATTTGTTCTGTTGTACCTAGCTCTAATTGTCTTTGTACAAGGAAATTTCCGAACCTATTTGTCATTAATTCATATGCTTGTTCGAGTGTTGCTTTAAAAATGAGTTGTTTTTGTTCTGTGGTAGCGCATTTCAATTTTTGTTGCATGAAAATAGATGCTTGTTGGTCTGTTTCTTTTGTGATACGATCTACTAATAACTAGGTTTTTTTTTTTAAAAAAAAAATAAAATTAGTTCATGTATATGTTTTAATGAGAATTATACTTACACTCCAGTCGATATTTACATTCTTGTCAAGCATACGACGATATTCAATTGCGTTTGAATTGACTTTTCTTTCTGCTGCCACTGTTGATGTAGTGTGATTAGAAACAGAACTCAACGATGATGAGCAAGATTTCTAGAAACTAGATTAGAACAAACATTCTTGTTGCATTTTAATTTGATTTACTTACATCTAATAAAGCATTTGACATGTCACTTTCAATAATACCACAACGCTTACTAGTAGAAACGTCTTCTGAAAACTCAAATAATCTACTTTATGTTGGGTTAATATGAATTAAAAGATAATTTTTATCATAATGGTACCTGGAATCGGAAGATTCTTCAACTAAACATGACAGATCAAATCCTTTGGATTTTAAAAATGATTGATATAATGCCAACTGACAGTTTTTTTCATTCAATTTTTTTACTATAGCTTGCTCTTGATCTTTGTATTCTAGATCTTTATTTGCGATGGTTGTTTGCATATTGACAATTGTCACACGTTGCTAAATAAACAGTAATATAAATAATAAACATAAAGTAATTTACATAAGCTACTAAAACTTACTCGTTCAATTTCAATATTTTTTTGATTCATTTGTCTTACAAGATTTTGAATAACTTCATTAGCTTCCATTAATTGGTTTCGACCGTTTATATCATCAAATATTGGTTGAAATGATGTCTGCTCATTCTAAAATATGTTTAAAATAATTAGAGTTAATAAAACAAGGGGTATTTTTTTTTAAAAAAAAAAAAAAAAAAAAAAAAAGAGTTACCTTTCTCTGATGTTGTTGGTGATACAAGAAAGGAGGTTCCATTTTAAACAGATCATCTCTTGTTGTTGCAATTGCTAGAGACTCATTTCTTGGTGAAGGTGTTCTAGTGCCTGAAGATTCAACATCTGCCATGATACCGTAAAATTCAGGTGTGAACTGATTTGCATATTGATGGTGATGGTAACTTTGATTTTGATAATTGTGATGATTGAATACATCGGCATTAGCATAGAATGTATTAAAAACATCATTATTTTTTATTGGTGCATTGGTAACAAATAATGAAGGCGTATGAAAGGGTGAATTAAACGTATCAAAACTAAATTTGTTATTGAACTTCTGCGGAGTAGTGGTGATAGATGACGGATCAGTATCAACCGCTACTGATTTAGATGTAGTAGCAGATGCTGATAGCATTTTTAAAAATAAAGTATGAGAAAGGAAAGAAAAGGAAAGAGAAAGGAACAAGAAAAGAATTAATATCAGTTTTTTTCAATTGAAAGAAATTCCCGTATATTGTATATAAAATGACTTTTTTGCCACTGAATCATTACACACGAACATTACTCCACCCCTTAATATTAGTATTATTTTTCTTTTCTTTTTTTTTTTTTACGTTTAAATATACATCTTTATTATACAATATATGTATATAATAGACGATGGTGCTACTACAATAACATAGAATCGTGATATCTTCCTCGAATAGAATTTTGTCGTATATCATCTGTCATTGATCGTCGATTGTAATAAAAATTATTTATTACTATTATTTTTGGTGTAAATAATTATATATAGATTATTTGAAATTTTTTTCCTCCCTTATTCATGTATCCCCTTTTAAAAACATGTACACCAATTCGCATCATAAAATGGTTTTATATGGCTACATGTTCCTATAAATCAACAGACAGAATATTACAATTAAATTGGCGCAGTAACCAATTTTAATCTATTTTGTGCATAATGTTAAATAATCAATTTTATGTGCATCACTTGAGTTTGCCGATCTCTTGCTCATTTCTTTATAAATATTAATTTTACCGTGGTTACATGATCTTTCATTTTGATTGTCATGGTAACTGATATACAAAGAATTACCAGATTAGAGTATTGCATTAATATTTAAGCCACCCAAACAATACAGAAAATGTCAAAATAAGCAATATATAGTATTTTACAGTCTCTTTTTTATGTATTACCCAAGATGTTCTATTCTAGTTTTTTAAAAAAATATATAAAAAAAAAAAGAAACCGCATTTTTAATATATAAAAAGTGTATGGTGAATGTTTTTGATTTGTGAGTTGTGATGTACGTTAAAAAAAGAGAGAAAGGAAAAGAGAGAGAAAAATGGCGTATATAAGATCGAAAGAAAGAGCATTTTTCAGAAAGAAAAAAGTATATAATTATATTTAGTTGGTGGTAGCCAATAATTGCAAACGTTCAGCAACGGAAAGTTGAGTACGGGTCATGTTGGCAAGATAAACAACCATCAAAAGATCTTGCAAGTGAGAGTTGAACATCTTTTCGAATGATGTGCTATCAATCTTGGGAACAACGGAAACAGTATCCATAATATATCTACCAATGGCATTGTTGGGAGCAACGCTACCATCCTATAAAACCATCAAAATTTAACATTTAATATACTTTTATCCTTTCAAATATTTAATACGAAAACTTACAACAACACTGTCAACGTATTTGCTAATTCTTTCGAGCATTTCTTGGAGTTTGGTAATGGCAATTTCGAGATGATCCATATCAGAAATCAAAGGAGCGGAACGAGACTCATTAGACTTGGCAGATGAAAGCATATCCACTAAAAAGAACATTAATATACAGTTCAACCCCTGATTTTTTTTTTTTTTTTTTAATATTTCTATAAAAAAAAACTTACATCCACTTCTTTCAGCATCGAGATATTTAACTTCACAAGGGACGGGTAAGAACAAACAATCTCCAGGGTTGGTAGAGAAACCGACAGGAGCGCTAAAAAATTCCAATCAATGAATATTCTGACACATTTGTTCTACAATTCTTATTATTGTTATTATTGTTATTTACCTAGAATAAGCACGAAGACCCATATCTGAAGTCTTGATAAGAGCATCTGTATCAATGGTAACATGAATAGGTTGGAAAGGAGCAACATCCTCAGTAAAGAAAGAGTGAGCGGGTGAACAAGCAGGAGACAAATTAGCGCCAGCAGTATACCAACCCAAAACAACTTCTTCGGGGTTAACTCTTTGATGCAACTCGTACATGTTGCGATAATGTTCCTTATCCAAAACAATATCCTCTCCCTTTAAGGTGTAAATCAAAGGCATGACATTTCTAATCTCGACTTCGCTACCATCTTGGCTACGAACACCCAAGAGAGCGCCAATGACTTTTTGTTGAGAGTCATCGCGACGCAAGAAATGATCCAAAACAGAAAATAAGACAACAGGGCTGGTAGTAGTAGTGAAAGCACGTTGATGAGGTGCGCTGGACAAGTTGACAGTCAATGTATCTAATTTGTTGGCCATTGTAAATTGATGAAAGAGTTCGTAAGAGAAATAGAAAAGATTTCAAAGAAAAAAGTTTTATATCTTGAGGTGATTCAATTATGACTGCTATACCCTACTACTTGCTGCTGTTCTTCTGTTGCTTGACCCGGGCACAATTGTATAAGCCAGTTGTTATTGAGCAAAGATGTAAGCTCCAATAGTGGTGATTATGTTAAAGCAAAAAAAATCGCTTGAGTCGATGTAAAATTTGCACCAAAAACATGTATACATAAGCTTTGTAAGTTTTGATTTAGATGCGGCAAAATCACATTCAAGAAATGATATTAACAAGTTGGCCATGAAATGATATCAGAGAATAGATGTAAACAATGGAAATATATAAAATGAATGTTGAGAGATTCAAAATAGCGTTTAACTAATCAACAGAAAATAAGCTTTTGCCATTTTGAACTGATACTCATAAAAAATTCTGATTTTTGGTAAAAAAATTTAAAATTTATCACTAAACAAGGATAATTTTTCATAATAGCATTGATTTGGTTATTTTTAATATTTTCATTAAATATATATATATATATATATATATTCACATAAACTAGTTAAGATACATTTGGTAATTTACTTTTTTTTTATTTCTTTCGATTTATGGCTTTATTGAATCCTTTAAGATATAGATTTAATGTTTTTGCGTTGAAAAAAAAAAAAAAAAAAAAAAAAAAAAAAAAAAAAAAAAAAACTCGATTTTTTACGAATACTTTGTTGCAAGTCAAAACTGCACATATACGGTAGATGTTCTCAATACCGCAAACCAGTTAACGGTATATATTGAGATACAATACCATCAGATCTTATAATATAGCGGATTATATGTTTTTTTAAGAGCAAATAATCGGTTAGCGTTCATCAAGTCATTGAAAACCATGTTTTAAAGTTACACATTTATTAACACGCCTACTATAATATACAAAAGGTTTATTGTACTACTCCCCACAAAAAGTATCTGGACAATATTCTTTAATTTTAGTTACAGAATAGTTTGATCTATACAGCAGTTTATGAATAAGGTATACTTCGGTATCGATATGATTAAAGGATTTATAAATTTATCACAAGCTAGAACCTAAGTTCTTGAAAATAGATATATTTAAACCAAGTTTTATGAGAATCTATATTCATATTATCAGGCTCTAGAGTTGAAGTCGGTTAGATAAATACAGATTTTATGATCTACATCCATGAAAAAACTTTGATATAACTAGGTTATTCAGGGAGAAAGTTTTTTGGCAAGCTCAATAAAAGCATTTATTTTAAATCAATATTAATTTATTAACCTTTTCTTCTCCATATATCTCTATATTCATCCTCCTTTGTTGTTGATTCCATGTATATCTTTTTCACTTGAGTTTTAATCTTTGAAACCCTAGATATTTTTATAAAAATAACGCCTATAATGGTTAAATACAGCAATAAATTAATACCTATACTGACTCAATGCAAACAACTAGCTGCAGATGTTTATTATTATAATCAGTCAAACAATATATGTTTCATTCATACAAAAATTTCCTCATTTCATATATAAATACTACAAAAAAATTATTCCATGATCCCTTGTACATTTAACTGTCTTTTTACTCTCTTTTAACATTTATTTATTATTTATTAATAAATATTTCATTTACAAATAAGACCACCAGCCTTCATCAACCCAGTGATAACCAGTTTATAATAACATGAATAATATATACAAACATATAAATATCTACTTTTTTTATTAGTTCAAAATTACAGATCATTAAATACTAAGTATTTTTTATAATAATTGAAGTATGTAGTTATTATTACCTATTAAAATAAAAGATAATAGAATATGGGATTGTAAATGAGGTAATTTATAACATATATTTTTATTAAAGTTCTATATTTGTTTTGGCATCCGAGTATTTATATATATTTTGTAGCTGAAAACTGAAACTAACTCATGCAGTTAATACGACATTAATGTGAATCATTATAGTAGTACGCTACTGCATTAAATTACATGCCATATTACGTATATTATGCCTACATATTACATATAATACGTATACTATACTACTATGTATAGTATTAAAATGCAACTATAATACTACAAAAATAAATATACATAATAGTATTATAATAACAATGCTTATTATATATATTAAACTATATAGTATAATATAATAATAATAAACTAATAATAATAATAATATATAAAATATATATATATAATAATAATATAAATAAAAATTATTTATTTTTAAATATGTATTTAATGCAAAACTTATAAACAAGTTGAGGGGCTATGGCCCAATGGATAAGGCGTCTGACTACGAATCAGGAGATTCCAGGTTCGACCCCTGGTAGCCTCAACTTCTTTTTTTTTGAGATTTTACATTTAACGTGATACGTTTAAAAGTTGGTTTTTTAATTCATTGAATCTAGGGAAAATAGAAGTGTTGATACTGTCGTGATAATAATAAAGTAATAAGTTTAATACAGTTATAAGTTAAAAGATAATGTTTATTAATGTTACGCCTAATGCTTGTCGTAACTCTCTTTTTGTTGATACTTCTTTTTCCAATAAAACATCTTTATTAAAATCAAATATTTACAATCTTTTAAACTGTCATTCAATATTATATTCTCAAATTACATCCAAGATTATATTAAATCTCAAATTACTCCTGAAACAGACAATTCTCAGGTCAGACCAATTTATGCGGACTCAAGAATAAATCAAGCATGATAAATATCTTTAGCTTTCACCGCAAATAATTATATTCAAAAACAACGACACATTTAACCCATATATAATCAATCTTTTCTTAATCTTACATGGATGATAATATAAGCATCCCATTTTATTTCATTTTGTCCATTTTACCAAGGACCTTTTAACAAAACATTAGCTAGTATAAATAACATAAAACGATAACTAAACTAATAAAGATTACCTTACTTTTCATCTTATATTTTCATCATATATCTCATATTAACTCTCACTTAATATTATCTTACTTATTGATATTTTATTTTTATTTTCTTATTTTACTACAAGATTCCTTGAACTATTATAATATATATTTCATTGTACCTTTTCTTCTTTTATTCAATTCCTTTTATATAGTTTATTATATAGAACCTTTGCTGAACTGATACTATTTCTACACATAAGAAATCAAATGCCATCGCAAATAAAACTATGTTTTAATATTCAAATGGGAAAGACATAGATTTAATCATAAATTTTAAAAAGTGTGAGTAACGTAACATACAATGAAATAAACTGAATTGTAAAAGTGAAAACAAGTAGAATCATAAAATAAACCAAAAAACACATAGACCAAAGTAAGGAATTGTTCTATGATGTGGATTATTAACAAATATGTCAAAAAACAGGCATTAAAAGGTCGCTTTGACTATGTAAATCAAGAAGCTCAATATAAACCTTAAATCATGACAAACTAATATATTTATCAAAAGAATAAACGCATGTGATCTATCAGAATTAGGAATTACCGAACTACCAGTTTAGAGTATTTGTCAAACCATGATGTTTGACATGCAAATCATACAATGCTACATTCCATGCGGTTATCATCATGCTACTATGGGACTATAGAAGCATGATTCTATTATATTCACACAATATCCATATGTTTATTCTAATTACACTATTATTCACATTTAATCCACTCATCTAATTAGTATATAAACCCTCTCTATAAGCTCATAATAAACGATACTTTTTACGTTGAATTTATTTTAAACAAGTCTCGATAAATCAGCATGGATATCGCATGAGTAAAATAAAATTATACTTTTGTGATTCAATAAAAAGCATGAATAGACGCATGGAATGTAGCATGGTCTGATCTGCATGATAAACATTATGGTTTAACAAATACTCTAAAATGGTAATCCCGTAATTCCTAATTCAGATAGATCACTGACAGTTACAGTAAAAACTGCCAGGCATAATGAAATTACAAATAATATAAATAGAGTGGAAATATAGACTTATTGCACAATATCTATATTTTTAATAAAGAAGGATTTAGACTGTATCTTTTTAAAAAAGCTTTTATTTTCTCATTTTATTGCCAAACGAAATGAATTAAAGAAAAATAGAAAAAAGGTACAATAAAATATATATTATAATAGTTCAAGGAACCTTGTTGTAAATATTAAATATAAAGTTAAATATAAAATGTTAATAAGATAAAAATGTAAGATAAAAATAAGATGAAAAAGTAAGATGGCCTTTATTAGCTTAGTTATTATACAGTCTCGAACCATTAGTTTTGGTACGCTTTTTTATTTTTTGAAGTACCAAAAATCATCATGTATTTTGTGTGAAAGATTACATACTCAAGAAGCATGTGTATAACTCCAAAACAAACAGGAGAATAGCATAACATATAAACTTTATTAAAATAAAATAAAAAAACTATTTCTAATATTTTTTTGGGCCGCCTTTGGCATTGATAACCGCCTGACAACGGTCTTTCATACTGTCGACTAACCTACCAGCAAGCTCAACAGTTATGCTTTCCCATGCTTCTTCTAAAGCTGTCTTGAGCTCATCAGTATTACTGATACAGGATCTTTTGTTATCAATGAGCTTATCAAGGCAGCTCCAGATGTGCTCAATAGGGTTCAAATCAGGGCTTTAAGCGGGCCAGTAATCAAAACGCCTGATTAAATGGGAGGTCTTCCACCATGTAGCATAACCGCCTGTGTGGCAGGTAGTGCCATCTTCTTGAAAGATGAAGTCTTTGTCATACTTGTTGTTCAATTTCACAAACCAAGGAAGAAATTTTTGATACAAAATATTGACATAAGCATCTTGATCAACATTACCATAAATAAAGACCAATGGTCTAAAACCGCCAGCCCAAAAACAGCTCCAAATCATCACACTCCCTTTTCCCCATTTTGTCGTTGGGACAATATGTTGGAGATGGTACCTCTCTCTTACTTTACGAATCACCCTGGCCCCTCCACCGTAACCTTTGACAGTATAACGGGGCTCATCCGACCAAACAACACTATACCATGGCTCCTTGGTCCAATCGATTCGCTCCTTGGCCCAACGAAGCCTTATCTTCCTATTTTCATCGGAAAGTGCTGGCTTGTGTGCCACAAAGTAGGAACTAAAGCCAATATGCTTCAAGTACCTGCTCAATGTAGATCGAGAAATAGTGATCTGATAAATTCGCAATTACGAATTGATACGATTATATGTTGCGAATGGGCCCTTTCTGGTTATGGACACCAGTCGCCTTTCGTCTCTTTCAGTTAACTTTTTTGGAGCACCAGTATGTGGTATTGTAGTAGGTTGTCCTTTCTTCTCAATCCTCTTAACAATGTCTTGGACTGTAGACTTAGGGATTCAAATGACCTTTGAAATGCGATTCAAAGAATATTTCTCTTTATTTAACCAATAAACACCCCAATATTACTTATCCTAGCATTTATTATAGACGTTGTGGGTAGTATAAAATAATTTTGCGTTAGGCATTTTAAAGTTGTTTATTAATTTTGAAAGTTATATTAAAAAACTGAAGTGATTATGCTTAAAATTTTCCATTAATTCTGGATTGTACCAAAACTAATGGTACGTGACTGTAGTAGATCAATGCATTTTTATTGATTTACATCATATTCATAGATAGTAAAACCATCGTAATAGTTATAATAATGAGTGTGTACAATACATCCAAGGGATGTATCGTTAATAAAGTGTAATATTTTGGCAAGATTATTCTTACAGCTCCTTTCGAGATTTCAACCTCAACATGTAGTATTTAGATAGCATTCAGATAGGAAGCATGAACTAAATAATAAAATGTACCGTGATTACTAGAAAGGAAAATTTATTTGAAAAAAAAAATAATGCATAAAAGATTTGTAATTATACATCATCCTACCAAGACAAAAAGTAATTTGCGGCCTCTGCGCATGCAGTATACACATGTTTTTTGCACATTTTAACATATTTTCAATTTTTCCGCATATATTTCACCGTGGTAAACCGCTATTATGGTTTTTGTTTTCGATGCAATCCCACCTATTAATAATAGCCTAGCATCGAAATTAATTGGTGGTGCAACACTCACTTTATGTCATTGTCATAAAGTGTTTGCTACTGTTATACAGTACATATGAGGACGACATGTTCATATATTAGATAAAGAAGTGCGACAAACTGTATCGTACTATAATACGTACGTTGATAGCCTGAAAAGTGCTGAAATATAGTATACTGTATATATGTTATATCGTAGCTAATAAGAATTAGACAAGAATAAAGGGTGGGTTTTATTCAACGTAGAGAACAAGATTATATGTAAAGAAAATCATCAGGTGATACAATTAGTTAGTAATAGTGTGGTGACATATTCGAGTTACTTCTTATACAAAATGTTTAAAAAGGTAATGTATGTATTTTAGTGATAGTTTGTTTACCGACTGTAAAAATAATGGGAAACTATTCAAATATATATACAGTAGGTGTATAAATGGTCCGGATGTTTTTCAGATTTTAACATCTTTGTGAATACAGCAAGAACGAATAATGCAATCAAGGTGAAAAAAAAACTGTTAGAAAGATAAAATTGTGTTTATAAAAAACGCAAATTTATAAAATGATTAAATTGCTGGAATTAAAATAATCTGTAATCAAAAACGCTGTATGCATCCGGACCATTTCTCAGGGTACATGAAAAATAAAATTAGTACTTTGTATTATAGTCTTTAGCTTTGATAACGGCATTAATTTTAACTGGAATACTATATATATACTCTTGACAGTTTCTCTTAGTAAAAGTGGCCCATTACTCTTCAACCCTTTGCCATAATTTTTGAATTCTTTTAGCGTTAGTTAGACATGAGTTTAACTTTAGTTTAAGGGAATGCCATAGATGTTTAATCGGATTCAAATCTGGATATTGAGGTGGCTAGTTGTAAGTTTAATCAGCGTTAGATTTTTTGACTTTAAACTTTAAACCATAGTTTTGTGAGCTTTAGAGTATATTTGGAGTCTTTATATTAATTGCTTAAAAATAAATGTTTTTAAAGTCAAAATCATACCGATTTAAAGCATTCTTCATAGTGGTTTTAAGGATATAAATGCAATTCCTCTTCTTCGCGATGGCATCAGAAACTTGAGAGGCATATTTATGGCCATTATAAGTGATGCAGCATCACACCATTATGCTATTACCATGCTTGACAGTAAGTTCCAAATAATGGAATTGAAGCTTATTATCTGATTTTTTCCAGCATTACTTGATGCCATCAGACCCCCAAATGCTTGATTTTGTTTCATCGGAAAAAATCATGCGTCGCAAATTATGTTTTGTCCAAATTTTATGAGCATTGGCCCAGTTTAGCCGTTTTGATCCGTGAGTGACTGTGAGCAGAGGATTTTTCCTTTTTTTCGTCCTTGAAACCCATTGATTTGAGCAATTTAAAACATTTAAAATAGCTTATTTCAGTTTCAAGATCATTTAGACAGGTTTCTACAACTTTTCTCGTTTTTAATTCACCAAGTACAGCCTTTTTGGGAATGTAATCCCAGATGTTGCACTAATTAAAGTATGTCGACCAGATAGAGATAGCGCCATGTTCTGAAAAAACTTGCGTTTATATTCTCAAATAGTACTTTTTTTCTGAACTCCCAAAATACGTTTTATAAATTTACAGTAAGAATAACCAAATTTCAGCAAGTTTTTGATATTATTTTGCGCATTCTTGGAAAATGTGGGCACCATATGAGGCAATGAGTAAAAGTGAAGAAAGAATGATGAAAACACAGAAAAACAAATAACAAAAGCAAAATAAATCGGTTCTTTTCTTTTTTTTATTGGTTATTAATACATTATGATGTATAATCGCGTAGATTTTAATAAGTTTGCATTTTTTTGTTTGACCCTGAAAAATGGTCCGGATGCATACGGCGTTTCTGATCACTGATTGTTTTAATTCCAGCAATTCAATAATTTTATGAACTTGCACTCTCTATAAACATAGTTTCATCTTTTTAATAGTCTTTGTTTCACGCTGATTGCGTTATTGGTTCTTGCTGTATTCACAAAAATGTCAAAATCTGAAAACATCCGGACCATTTATCCACCTACTGTATAAACGAATGTGTTGCACTTGTTCTCTGTAATATCAGTAAATGTACGATAGGAATTGGTATCTAATAATATAAAATTATGTTTACGAGAAAAAGGTTGTTTTTATTAAGTAATATTTTCAGATCAAAATGTCAAGTTAAGTTAACCAACAATATTCTTTATCTAAAGGTCTGTGCTCCCAATACTAGTAAATGATGATACCTAATATGTACACTGACATGTATTTGGATATATCAGTGGCAATAACAATATCCTAAAAATACAACTACACTAGAGCCATATCATCTAATATTCTGATACGACAGTATTACTTATATTTATTTTACTAGTATTTAAAAGAAGTAAACAAATTTATTGTAACTTAATACAATTTAAGGCCGTCGTCATGCAAGATGCTGCATGATTAAAATGATATAAAATGTAACGAAATAGATGCTTAAAGAAAATTTTCTTCTTGAGTTTTTTAACAAATGTACAATGAAATCTTGAAATTTCAATTAATTTGAATAGAAAAACTACTTCACTACCTTGTTTCAATTTATAATGAGTTGTTCCATTCGTAGCTACTAGTATATATCATGATTCAAACATCCCATAAATACCAATGCATTGCAAAAAATAACAATTTCGACGAATTTTTCCCTAATTTTCGTACATCTCAGGCGTGGCGGTAGTTTAAAATGAAAACTTTCCAATGGTGAAAAAATTGATAAATCCAATCCTAAATTTTTAAAAGGCAAAATTGACATCGAAAGTATATAATAACCTGGCTAGCGCTACTAAATAACTTCAACATGAAATTTAATTTTGCATCTAATGGTACACTTATAAAAAGCAATTTTTACCAAAAATTTTGTAAAAAAAGCAAAAACATAAAAATCAGTTTTTTGTGATTATAGAAATACTTGTATTATAGAATATTATAGTTAGCATTAAAGTAAGATAAAGCAAAAAAATACCTATTGTTTGAAACGTTATTTGCTGCTCTAGCACTATTTTTCATAGAGTTATTAGATTTCTTCAAAAAAGTCAAATTTTCGATGAGGGTATACAAAGAAAAAACTCATAAGTTTTGGAAATAAATTTTACGGTAAAATATAGTAAAACTAAATGAAAGAATTGTTTTTGGCTTATAAACTATGTGCTTAAACAGTTGCTATCTCGAGTTACAGTTCATTGAAGTTGCGTTTTTGTACACTTTTAATGGAAATAGCTTTATAAATAATGTATGAGCACAATTGGGATTTTTGCCAAATTTATTCTTCTTTTTTTTATATCTGTTTTAAAATAGTACTCTTTGAGATTGATTTAAAATTGCAAAAGTTATCAACTAAAAAGTAGATTTAGTGGCGATTTTCTCGATATTTTATGATCCAGTACGCATAAACGGAGTTTGATAATTAAAGTTCTTCCTTAATTACGAGCCTGATATGTAGTAATTCTACTCTTTGCAGGGATTTTTTGGTACAATCTTTAGCGCTTTGGGACAACGTTGTAAAACTTACTTTAACGTAAATTCTTCTTTAATGGGCTGTATTTATTATACAGTCAAACCTCGATACAAGGTCCCTCAATATCACGGAAACCTCAATATAAAGGAGGTTTTTGTATCCACCGAAGATTGGTGGACAAATTTTACAGCTTGAAATATCTTATTTCGAATTTATATTTAAGGGAGCTTTTTCTTTCCACATGTCCCTTATTTTATTATAATATTATTGGCCCCAAAATTAAAAAAGAACAGTTTTCGGTACAAAATTTTTTTACTAGATGCAAATACTGAAAATGTTTTCTAATCTTTTGAGAAAAACCCATTTAATATAATTTGATTGCATCTGCATTGTATTAGGGGTTTTTTATATCGTAAGTAGAAATCTACCATATCTTTAAGTATTTTGAAATCTTTATCATTTGTAGCAACAAAATTTGAAGTAACAACATAACCTAAACTTGCTAGGGTTTTTCTCCATTTAAAGGAATAACATTGTTTGTTTCTTCCATATCGTCAATTTCATCGTTACCATCATGGGTTAAGGATGTGGTGTGATTATACCTAAGACTGCCTTCATTGCTTTCTTAAAATTGAAGTAGATCTGTGTTTTAAAATTGATTTAAGGGATGCCCTCAATATAAAAACAAACCACGGGCGCCCTTGAATTGAGGTTCGACTGTAGTACTATGATTAAGTTACGTAAATCTATATCGAAAATACAATTTAATGGTATGTCAAAAGTGGATTGATTTGTCTTTACATTGATTAACTTTTTGGTCAATATCTGAGATTCTCTCATATGAGCTCATCGATGGCCTTATGAGCCTATTGACCATCTCATTTGAGTACATCCATGTGCTCTGAGAGCATACAGGAGGTCAGAGTGTGTATGTTAGAATTAGGAGTGGCAACGAGTAATAGTTATTCGATTATAATCGACGATTAAAAAAACATATTCGTGAAATATTTGTAAATCGGATTCGAGATTCTGAACAATTTTTTCTTGGGCGATTGTTTATTTTACATTTGTTAATGTTTGATTCGCAGCTACGGTTCGAAGATTATTTCGACCAATTTTTTTCATTCGATTAAACGATTATTTGTATTGAGCGAATTAAGTTACACAGGATTCGTTCGCAAT
>JAEPRC010000016.1:0-136354 GCA_016758945.1 Mucor plumbeus
AAGTATTGCTTTTTGGAAATGTAGGAAGACCATCAGGATGGCAATTGATGAAATGAGTACGCAACCAGAGAACAAAAGGAGCGACATCAGCTTGACGAGATACAGATAAAGAATGAAGGTGAATGTTTGCTATTTCTAGCTGAATAATGACGAGTAATGATTCTGACACTGAGGTTGCATTATTCTTTCAATATCATAAATTCAGCAATTCAGCTCTTCTTAATATCTAAACTTTCAAATTTTTTTATCAAATTCTCAGCTGCATTCTGTATAATGGCTGACAGATTCTCATTAAAAAAGTCAATTAGATGTGCCTTGCGCTGCTCATTCAGCTTGCTTTTAGACCAACTTGATGTACGATTCGTATTTTGAAGGATGCCTTTTGCTCAGGGTCTTGTTGTATGCTGTTTCCCATTTTCGCGCAGTTTCATAATTGACGTTGGCAAGGTTAGCAGCTTGAGTCGGTTTCATCAGCTTTTCTTGGTAAAATAAAAGTACTACAGTCAATACTCGTCTGTATGGATGTTGTAGATTGTGGCTTTTTAGTTCTTGGTAGGTATTTCTTGCATATCAGTATCTTTGGGTTTTTCAATTTCGGTAACTACTTTTTCTTTTTTCTTACATTTTTGATATATTTATGTAAATCCGTCTAGTTCGTTAACCAAAATAATGGATCTATCCAGAATCATCTACAATTTCACCTCTGCTATATTTATGAAAGAAATCCACTTTATTTTTTGGTCAAAAAAATGGGCAGAGTGTTCAAAAGTACAGCAGCACTACAGGAAAAAAAGATCTAAAATGGGGTATAAACTGCAATTTTTTAAAAAATTTAGTATGGCATTTGTTGCACAAACTGTTTTACGTAAAGATGTTATTGAACAGGTATAATTTTATAATAATTTTACATGAAGAAACGAAGAGTTGCTTGTTGTGCAGTAGCATCTTTTTTTTAAATCTTGTTTAATCAAAATAAAACCTGCCACTTGAAATATTAACGCAAAAAAAGTCGTTAAAAAAAAATTTAATGCAAAATAAAATAAAAAAAAGGAAACATTGAGAAATGAATTGAATATTCAAACAGGATATTTTTAAGATATCCAGATCCAGAAAGTTCCTAAAATTACAACACCATTTTCCTCTTTATTTCATTTTATTTTATTTTACTACACTTTTACTTAAAGTAACTGCTATCTGACCAAAGCACTAATAAATATTTTATTCAAATTTTGCTAGCATGTTCTAATAAGTGTTTAGTTGGTTTTTATTATTACTTAAATAAAACTTAACTTTTATTATCATATTGTTGGTTATAGTTTTCAAAAGTATCTGTATATTACATTCATAATAAAAAAAAAAGTTTATCACTTACAAGAAAAATCTAATATTTAAAGGATTTTTACGACCTGTTTGTAATATTAAACTATCAAACAATATATATATATATATAATAAATGTTGCATTTTAAATTGTTAAAATAAGTTTGACACAAAGTTTGTGGTTATTCACGTTAAGGTGAGATTTTTGTTTTTTTTTTAGAGAAATATCAAAAATATTGGCTTGAAGAGTCTGAATAAACAATGCCATTTGTAAATCGGTATTATTTAGATCTT
The DNA here is from genome assembly GCA_016758945.1 of Mucor plumbeus. Lineage (NCBI taxonomy): Eukaryota > Fungi > Mucoromycota > Mucoromycetes > Mucorales > Mucoraceae > Mucor > Mucor plumbeus. The sequence continues at coordinate 1,614 of JAEPRC010000016.1, forward strand.
ATAATTCCCATCTTTTGGACGAAAAATTGAATTTTGTGGAGTTTGAGATTTTGGATGAGGTATGTTAAGACAGAACTCTCGAGTTGAAAGTGTCGTGTAGACGAATTTACCGAAATGCATTAAATTGAATCTATCAAATGGTAAAATTAATTGGTATCCTTTTGAGCGCTAAAAATGGCGGTAAATTACTAAAATTTAGTATTTGCAGTACAAAATAGGCATATTTTGTTACGTTTTGATAACTTTTATGAACTGTTTACCATTAAGATTAGTTTTAGATTAGTTTAATGATTTGCTTGTATGATTTTTCGGCATTCTGTATTGAGCAGGTACAGAAAAAAAGTTTGTGTATTCATTGTGGAGCCAAAACCATCGCATTGAAGTCTTGTAATTGGATCAAAACTTACGCTTAAAACCCAATAACCTCCTCTAATCCAAAGGGCACATTTAATTTTGATGTTTATTGATGTTTAAGCCTATATAATAAAGATTTTGTAGTTTAGTAACTCAGTAGATCCATTCAAAATAGAATATTTTTTTTGTGAGCAGTGATCTAGGATAAAGAGCTGCGTCAAATTATTGTGCCAGAGGTCTAATAATACAAAGATACAGGAATTCCCCCAATTTTAAAGTAATCCTATCAAATCAATGGCCGAAAACGGAGTCAATTTCATGTCTCACAAAGAGATTAAACGTTTTCTAAGAGTCGTTATATGGAATATTTGAAGAAATGTATGAATTCATTCTTTGAATAAGTAAATATTAATGAGATTCCAGAGACATCTGGTGGAGTGAAATACTCATTTTATAGGCATTTCAACAACTAATTTGCATTTGTTCCGTGACTAGTTTCAAGCCTGCTACCATAGCCCATTTGAAATGCTTCCCTCTATATATTAACACCTTTTTTCTCCCTTTCTAATCCTTCTTTTCTTTCTTCCTTTTTATTTTATTTTATTTTATTTTTTTTTTTTTTTTTTTTTTTATTACTTTCTCTTTTTTATTTATTTTATTCTTGGTTCCTTTTATTAAACTTATCAAAAAATCATTTAGATTTGTTAATTATTGTTTAATTAACATATTGTAAAACTGAAAAAATGTCTTCTCCGAGTAACTCAAATGGAGGTTTATCTCGCTCACTTTCTAGTCATTTACAAAGACTAAATATTCGTACACCCGAATCTTCAGTACCAAGTTCACCTGATATTTCCGAGAAAGACTTAGGTTGGTTTTTTCTTTGATTATATGATTATATAATTACTTAATAAATTACTAAATAAATACATCTAGGTCGTAAATTATCTTATTCAAATACTAATAATCAAAATGGCGAAACTTCTTCAAAATCATCAGGTTCATTTTTATCAAGAACATTATCTTCTAAACGTGATCGATCGAATTCAGTTGGTCGTAGTAGACCATCTCTACCTCCTCCTCCATCTACAAATTCATCGCCTTTATTAAATCGGGCTCAAAGTGAACGATCAACAGCAACCACTGGAACAACTACTAATTTACAAATGAAGTATTCACCGCCATCTCATAGTGATGATAGTGGTAATAGTACACCTCAATTATCATCATTAAAAGACTTGCCTAGCGGCGCTTTTGGAAAGGCAAGGGATAGATCTACGTTCAAAGGAGTGATTGATAAGTTCGTTGGTAGTTTTAATGGTAAATACAACTGATTTTATTCTATAGAAAGAGAAATTGTTAATGTATTATATAGACTTAATTAATAAAGATAAACAACCAAATCAAGAACAAGAAAAGGAAATGGAGATTTCAGGTCCTTACAACGCTAAGCATGTTACGCATGTTGGATTTGATGCCAGTACAGGTGAATTTACTGGTTTACCTCAAGAATGGCAAACATTGTTACAACATAGTGGTATTTCCAAAGTAGAACAATATCAAAATCCACAGGTAAATTACATAATTATAATCGTTAAACTATTTACTCACAATCTAAAATTAAGGCTGTATTGGACGCTATTGGTTTTTACCAAGAAAATAGAGATCACGATGAATCTGTATATCATAAAATGGAAAGAGCCCACGCGTTGAACGAACAAGATGATATTTTGACTAAATTAAATAGTCATACACCCCCACAATACGAAGACGAATACGAAGATGTTGATAATGAAACCCATAGTAAAATACAAGAATTCAAGGTTAGCTTTTATACATAATTCTATATGCATTATAACTAACATTCTCTCTTGGATTTTAGAAACAAAAATCTCAAGAAAGATTAGACGAGCAACGTAAAAATTATATATAAATATTATTCTTGTGTTACGGAATTTAACTTTATATTATATTTAGTGTATCACCAACATCTTCAGCAACAGCAACAACAATACCAAAAATATCAACAACGTTTACAACAACATCAGCAACAACTTCATCAAGAAAGATTGAATTATGAATCAAGTACATCTCCCAAATTTTCTCCTTCATCTCATGCAGCTCGAGATTATGATATTAAGAGAAAATTAAGCGCAAAGCAAAGAGATAGACGTGAAGATCAACAGCCTGCTCAGCAACAACAACAACAACAACAACATCAACAACAAAAGCTTAAACCTCAACCTTCATTAACTGGATCTCCAGGAACAGTTAAACAAAGAGTTAAAGAAAGAAAGCACACAATGAAGGATGCTGAAGTTATTGCTAAATTAAGAACTATTTGTACAGAAACAGACCCTAGTCTAGTTTATAAGAACATGAGAAAGATTGGTCAAGGTGCTTCGGGTGGTGTTTATACAGCTTATTCTGAAGGTAGCGATTTCCCCGTTGCTATTAAACAGATGAATTTGGAACAACAACCTAAAAAGGAACTGATTATAAACGAAATTTTGGTCATGAAGGAATCTAAGCAAAAGAATATTGTCAATTTTATTGATTCATATTTGTGGAGAGGTGATTTATGGGTTATCATGGAATATATGGAAGGTGGAAGCTTGACAGATGTTGTTACAAATAATATGATGATGGAAGGACAAATTGCTGCTGTGTGTAATGAAGTATTAGAAGGTCTTCAGCATTTACATTCAAAGGGAGTAATTCATCGTGATATCAAGAGTGATAACATTTTATTGAGTTTATACGGTGATATCAAATTGAGTAAGTTCTAATTGCAATTATAAATACATCTCCTTAACATTTTTTTTTTTTTTTTTTTTTTCTGTAGCTGATTTTGGCTTTTGTGCTCAATTAAATGAAATGCAATCAAAACGTACAACTATGGTAGGTACACCTTATTGGATGGCGCCTGAAGTAGTTACTCGTAAAGAATATGGACCAAAAGTAGATATTTGGTCATTGGGTATTATGGCTATTGAAATGGTTGAAGGTGAACCACCTTATTTAAATGAAAATCCTTTAAGGGCTTTATATCTGATTGCAAACAATGGTACACCAAAACTTCAAAATCCAGAAGCACTTTCACCTATTTTTAGAGACTTTTTAGCAAAATGTTTAGAAGTTGAAGTGGATCGCAGACCATCAGCTTCAGATATGTTGAAACATCCATTTTTAAGATGCGCAGATCCATTGCCTTCACTTGCACCTTTAATTAGAGCTGCTCGTGATGCTGTTAGAAGAGAAGAATAATTTCCCTCCCCTCTACTTCTCTTTCTCTTTCTCTCCTCTCTTATTTTATACTCTCTTCCCTTCGCATGACACTTTACCGTTTTTTTTTTTTTTTTATTATTATATATTTTTGTATGTTAATTATTTCTATAGTTTTTTTTCGTCATTTTTTTTTTCTTTATTATTATTGTTAGTATTATTATTAATATTATATATTATATATGTATATATATATATAAATACGATTTTATCATAATAATTTAAATGTAATTTATCCCCATATCATTTTCTTCATTGAAGACCGATTTTTACTATTGCTAGTTTTACTTGAGGCTGATGGTTGTTGAGTTAATTGAGGAGTTTTTGGTGTAGTTGTTTCAGAACGAATTGAAAATCGATCTGAATCATGAGGAAAATCGACTTCCGTTGATATGTTTGATTCTATTTTGTCATCACTTAAAGCAGCAAGTGGAGTTGGTTCATTTCGGGTAATGTATTCTTTTGATCTATGATGAATAGGTTGAGGTGATCCAATTTGTCGATTAGATATGATAGCTTGGCCTGGTGCTAAATGGCGACGAATTTGTTCTCTATCCATGACACTATTAGAATGTTCAGATTGTTGTGATGATGGTGTAGGTGACATTATAGGACGTCTATTGTTATAATCTGAATTTGCAGAAGTATTAGTAACAACAGATGTTGCAGAAGGTTGATAATGTAAACCTCCTGATGCTACTGTTGGCAGAGGCAATGGTGGTGGTTGAGATGGTGATATTGATGTACTTTGAATATCTTCGTTCATTAAACTAGGATCAACTATATTGGTAGATGCAACAATAGAAGGTGAAATCGCAGTATTTTCATATAAATTCATGGATGATACATCTGTATTTGAGAAAGTGGGGCCAATTCCATTATCATTTATGTCTGATTGTTGATAGTAATAATCTTGTTCTTGCCCTTGCTTTTGTTGAATAAGACTTTGACGATGAATATGATCTTGATGAATTGCCCAATGTCTTTGTTTACGTTTGGCTTCTTCAAACATTGAAAACCAATTACTAGGCACACTTACCCTTAAATAACGAGACCATAAATGAATTGGTGGATTACCACATTCATCGAATGCATTATAGATATCAAAATCTCCAGGTAACTGTCTTTTTTTATTATTATTATTAAATTCAAGAAAAATAAACGTGAGTTGGTGCTACACATTAAAAATTTAGTTCATTGCTTAATATATTACCTTGCCTCAGACCACCTTAATGGCTCCACTTCAGATCCTATACAAAATTATAAGTATAAGAGATTATCATATAATAAATACTTTACGTAAAATAGAAAAACAACACATATCATCATTCCAACCTAATTTAAAACTGTCAATTTAACAAAATGCCAAATATATACATTATTTTCAATTTACCTTCAAACATGGCAAGACTCACTTGCTTAATCTTGATGATATAAAGAGCACCCTGTTGCAGTTTTTCATGGTGAATATTGACAAAAGGTGCATCATTACTTAATGGTGGTATAGCATGTGCTCTAGCAGAAGTAGAATGAGATGGAGAAGATGAAGGCGTCCAGCGAGCCAACTTTTTCAGTGTAGTGTTACGTTGCTTGTTATCAACCATTGATTTTTTTCTTTTCAAATAGAATATTAAAACGCAAAGGGAAAAAAAAGTAATAACAACAACAACAACAGCAAGAAATAGGTTGGGTTACCATAATCATTTATTTTAGTATTTGATATTGTCCAACGTTGGTGTTACACTTGGTTAAATTGTTATGTGTACTATATATACGCCAATTTTTTATCGTTGACAATATTTTAAAGCATATAATTATCTACTTAGCTTGAAAGATAAATAGTGCTACCATTGTGGTATTACTCCACTAGTTATTTATGCATAATCTGTATCATAATTTGATTATAAGCAACTACAATCAATGTATCCTTGATCCCCAAGCAAACACATGAAAATGTGGCGGCTAATTGCCATAATGAGTAATTGACCTCAATATCAAATTGGCAGGCTACTTTTTTTTTACATACAGCCTTTACTTGATGCGTCTTCTTGGCTTTATTGTGGTTAGCATTCTACTCATGCTAGATACTATAAAGTAAAGACTTCTTAAGGTATTTAATTGACATATCAAGCAAAAAAAAACAACTGGAAATCATTGTTTTCTATTAAAGATTATTTTTTCCAATTGACATTGGTAAATAAATTAGGATAGAAACCGATCTGACAATGACAATTTTCAAAAACAAAGAATGCTCATGCATATCAAAGTTACTACATTAATTTTCAAAAGAAGCATTCCCATTTTGTATTAATTCCTGGAGTCAAAAAAAAAAAAAAAAATATGTAAATCTAAAAGTGACGGATCTTACTTGATATTCTTCTTGAAAATAAAGGCAACGTTTCTTTGAACAATTAAATTAGGTTAAGCTAACAATAGATTCGAAGATCATATTAACATATAACACTTTTTTATGATAACTATAAGTAAAAAAAATTATTTGTTGAGCAATACATAGCAATTTAAGATGTCAAATAATCCTTACTTTTGCCTACCGTCTAGGTTTTTGTTATTGAAATACTTGTTTATAGTATAAAACTGTCGCCAAACATTTCCAGAAACCAATGTGCATTCCATACGTACGTGAACAGAGAGTATATGACTGAGATTTACTGAGGAGAGTAACGGTATAAGATTCTCATTCTTCTCCCCTTTTTCTTATGCTGATTTCTTTTTACTTTTTTACTTATTTTTACTTTGTTTTATGAGGTTTATGACGTTTATAGGTAACTATGCCTTTTGACTGAGCAATTACTCAAGATTTTATTACTCTGAATTAAGGTATCATCTCTAGTAGTCTTCCTGAGAGAGAGTAAATTTTAGGCAAGAAATTAGGTGTGCTCTACATAAATTATGATACTTCGACGTGTTTTTAAAGGGCATTTGTTATCAATTTTATGTTTGAATAAGGGCAATCATTGTAATAACATCATATAAATTTATTTTGTTCTGTAAAACTTGGCATAAATGAAAGAGATCATTGGTTGCCATATATTGTTATAGAGTATTGGTATACTTCAATAGATGCTATTCTTAAAGATGAGCCATCGTTGTTTGGTGGTAATTTTTTGAATTCATACAACTACTTTATTTTAAGACAACTCAGTGAGTATATCATAAATATTTATATACATTGGTTATCGTGTTGATGTGATATAAAGAACCAAGCACAAATTGCATCAGCTACAAATAAAGAAATCAAGGTCCCACGAAGATATCCTTAATACACTAGAGAATAAATATATAGTTTCAATTCTGCTGGTCTAGATTTTGAATTGAGAAAGTCTCATTGTTGATGGTATGTTTATTATAATATGTATATTATATATATATATATATATAAATACTACATACTAGAAAGATGTTTTTTCACTTATATAAATCAAATGCGATTGTAATCAGTTGCTTGATTAGTCTTATTAATTGAATACTTCTATATTTACATCTTGTTTTTTCAATCTTAAATAAGAATTACATGTTTTTTTATTATCAAGAGCATAGGATTCACGAAATGTGTATCCTTACCACCAAAAGGCTGAAAACGTCTCTACTCTTAGCAGCAAGATACATCAAACGCCCAACAGATTTTCATATAAAAATTTATAGAGCTGCTAAATTATAAGTTACACGAGGCTGCTTACCTCCCCTCTCGTTCCGTTAAGCTTTTTGCACCTACACTGCGTTCCGGTTAAAAGCTTGACTTGCACTACGGGGATGGCTTCCTCGCCCTGCGGGTTTTGTGAAAAACGTAATATCAAATAATTAAAATATATATATATATATATATTATGATATACTTATATTGTGTGGTTTTATAGAAATAGTATTGATATTATTGTTTAAAATAAAATACAATATATTTTAAATGTTATAAATATTTTAATTATTATTTGATAAAATTTCAGTATATACTACAATTGTTGCATAAGTTTTTGTATATGTTCTATGCACATTTAAAGACTTCTTTTGTGACCGTAAAATAAATAACTTTTACTACCATTTTGGGATTTTACGAAAGTGAACTATTTTAATTAATAGAGATAAGTTTGGTACAAATATAGTATATAGTCAAACGAGTTGTTGTGTAACTGAATTTGATTTTAAAGCGAAATTTTTGATAGAAAAAGTTCCATTTTTGTTTCTTTAAAATTGTATAATACAATAATAAGAGTTGTTATGTGTATACTGAACATTAAATTGTTTTATCTCATTCATTTTTAATCTGTAAATTAAAAACTATTGTACATAAAAAAAACACAAGGGAAAGAAAGTGACAATATGTGAAGATAAAAAAAAATTAAGAAAAGGATAACAGTTAGAAAAGAGAAAAAAATTATTTTTATTTGCAAATATGCAAATAGCATGCCATACTAATAAACAATAAACAAATTTGATACTTAAAACAGATTAAACTAAACAAATTAAATATAAACAATTGCAGATCTGCATATGCACGTTCATCCCTCAGTTATTTTCCATTTTTGAATATGCCCTTTATGTAAAATACTATACAGCGTAAGTTCGTGTACAAGATGTAAAGAAGCTAAATCAAGCCATATAAGCTAACTATGTCATATAGCAGCATTTCCATATCTATTAAACTAACAGGCCGTATACAAAAAGACAAAAAACAAAAAAATCCAACCTTATCTTTTAAATTAAAAACTCGAGATATTTGACATCTTAGATTGAGATTTTAAGCGGGGAAAAACCAATGTTTCGCCTTTGATACTTTTATACTGATTAAAAGATCAAGGTAAATAGGGAATGGGTTATTTAGTGATACTCTGTAGCATATCAAGTATAGTGTTGCATCTTTTATTTGTTGATTATCTATTGAAATGGGTGAATGCTTCAATTCTTAAATATGACTATATAAAGTTATATAAGCAAATGTCGGCACTCGGCTGGGATTGAATTCAAAAGTGTTCAAATGGAGAAATGGAGAAAAAAAATGCAAAAAGAAACTTGGATGTTGAATAAGTTACGAAAATGCATAGCAAGTTGGTTTTGGGTACCAAATGTTTTAGGCTTAGTTTTTAATTCTGAATCGAACTATGTAAATTTTGAAAAAAAAATTCTCACAAAATTTAAAATAAAATTCAATATTCTATTTTAGCAGTTTTTGATCAAAAAGTATCCTTCTTTTAAATATAAGCCTAAAATATTTTATTTTTATATTTTGCGCAACAAAATTATCTACCGATCAAGTGTTTGTTTATAGCTGTAGCTTTATTTTTCGTTGAGTTATTCAAGTTTTTCTTCACTTTTTTTTTGAGTCCCAAAAAAAAAAGGACGCTCCGGTCCCATGGAATATACATCCATTTTTGATGATTCTTTTTTCAGTAGAAAACACAATCATTCAATTTCAATTTTCTCGGCGAAAAATTAATATTTCCTGATGAGACAAACTTTTTTAGATAGCCCTTAATGCACACTATCATATGAATTACATATTGCATACCAGCCTTCCCTTCGCCAATTTTTATTACATGAAAACTTGTTTTATAAAATTGACAAAAAAAAAAAAAAAGTCTTTAAACTTATCCAAAAACAATATTTTCTAATAGAGAATGAGAAATAAACTAGACTTTACTTAATATTTATCTTTGTAATACCTTAGTATTTTCTCGTGTTATTTTCATCTCAAATGCGGATTATCAATTTTAAGTTGGCTATTTCTGAATCATTCAAATTTACGAAACAATTACTATAGTAACCGGCGTTGGTTAATCAGTTGTTATTTGTAGCTGGATTAATATTGAATCTATCTGTACTCTCTTTGAAATTTATTTTCTGCTAAAATTAGTCACCAGCTCAAATATTTACCTATTTTGCTTGTTTTCTCCTTTAAAATCTTTAGAAAAGAGATGTAAAATTTAAAACAATAAATAAAATATGCGTAAACAAACTTGCCAAATACTTTTGATTATGCACCAAATTTATTTTTTTTGGTAAAATTCAAGGGTTACCATCCGAGCGTATATTTCACAAGAAGATTATTAGTAAGTTTCTTCAAGAATAGTATACATCTGTACTTTCTTCTAATTGGATGCTGCAAATGTATCAGTATATAAAGTATCACGACGGCCGACCCGACTGTGTTATAAATACCAGTTCAGACTTGTTTATGTTGCTCTATCTGGTTGCGTTCGCTAGTTGTCTTTATACAGGCTTATTTTTGTATCCACAAAGTACCGTTTCGTAAAATTTAGCGATAGCTTTTGCATGGAATCAATGATTTAACTATAAAACTACAAACATGTAGAATCCTTATAAAACCCTGCGTCAGTAGATGTGCTGTTGGTTGTAAAATTAAGATGTGAAGTATACCATATAATGAAGCCGTAAGCATTGGCAACCATTGTTCCAACCCAAACCAGCACCAGTAAAGAATGCTGCAAAATTAACATACGCGAAACAAATATTGACAAGCTTGTTCTCCTATTTAAAATCAAGATGTTTGTAAAAAGATAACTAAAAAAGGGTGTAAAAATGACCTACTTGGTAATCGTTCTAATAACGAAAATTACAACCATCATCAACTTTTATACAAAACTTAAATCCGCACGTGTACAGTATGTTGCACAACCAAGATATGCAAAGTGGATGTTTACAAGCTTGCTGTTTTGTCCAAAACCAAGATTTTTGCCAAGACGTAGTTAAAAAAAGGGCATGAAAACGACCTACTTCGTGACCTTTTTAGCCAGTATATCCCCAATTTTTAACAACCCTTATACAGAATTTGTATCACTAGGTACGAATTATAACGTAGAATCCGAATATATAAATTCCATGTCTACCAGTGAATTTAATTCTCAAAATTATGATGTTTGTCTAAAAAAAAGCGTGAAGACCGACGTAAAAATAACCTACTGCCTGGTAATCGTTATAGTCGATAAAATTTCAATTATTGGCAACTCTTGTGTAAGCCCTTTAGCACTAGATTTATCTCATCACAATAAATACGAATATGCAAATGTAATACTAACCAGCTTATTTTTCTATCAAAATTATGATTTTTGTTGAAGAACAATTTCAAAAAAAAAAATTTCAAATTACCTACTTGGTAATCATTTTAGTTACTAAAATCACAAGTATTGGCAGCTATCATACAAACTTTATATCATTGGATTTACCTCATGATGACAACTAAAAACATATAAATTCAACATTCACCAGCTTATATTTCCTCCCAAAATTTTGGCTTTTGTCAAAAAAAAAAAAAAAAATAGCGATGAAACCGTAAAAAAACCCACTTCGTAGTTGTTTTAGTGAATAAAATCATAACTTTTAGAAGCCCTTATACAAAACACGCGTTACCACATGTATTGTACGCGACTAAATCGAGATGTGTAAATCAGATAAATGCTAGCTTTTTTAACGAACCATGATTTATGAATATATTTGAAAAAACCATAGCAACTAAAACCGAGTTTGGTATCATGATAAGAAATATTATTAACGTTTATAAAAACATTCAATTGGTAAAATCTCTATCAGTAGCTCTTAGTAATAAATTTAATTAGTATTACATACTTATTATAATGTGGAACAGCTTAGAAACACTAACTAGATTTCTACCGACTTGATTTTCAATCTTACCTTTGGCATTTCAGCCATAACTACCATTAAAATTACGTTAATAAAACCTTCAAGATAACGCACCAAAATGAATTATTATACCATAAAAATGTAATCACCTCCTAGTAAATTTGATACCAAAATGTTGCTCTTAACCTGTTCGATTCAAGTATTGTGGTTAAAAATTATATACAGAACGTATTGATTAGCTCTTTATTAGTTTTTGGGATGAAACTGAATTGCTCTTAAATTTCTACCAAAAAAAGACTGGTTGAGAGTTATTTAGAAAATAGGTCTTATTTTTATAGAAAAGGAATAAAGAGACTAGTAAGTGATTCAATCACGGAGAACGTAGGGTCTTTATTATGAAATGAAAAGGGAACCCAGAGCCATTAGGTCTTGGTTCCTGAAGATATTATTTATACTACAATTTCTCTTGAATGTCAGTTAGAAGAGGAATTGCAATTAAATAAAAGGGCGAAAACCGACACTGGTGTAGAAATTAGTGATATAAATCAATAGATTTATAATAAATTTTACAGAAAATAAAAGCTCATTAAGAGAAGAATTTGGATCTGTCAGCATTTATCTAATTACTTTAAATTTGGTTGTATTATTATTGAGTTTTGAGTTCATCTCACGTTAGTTTTTCACGATTTTCAAGTTTTTCCTAAAAGTAAAATAATCGTCAACTATTACAAATTTAGTACTAAAAGATAGCTATTTAAACGTAGAATTTAGATACAATTACTAGAAATTAGTTCACATATTTTACAGCTCTCTATGAGTGATTTTACTAAATTCATCAAAAACTTTAACTTTGAAAATCTTCACAATTTTCTAGTCGTTTCATGAAAACAAAGTATTCGTTATAATTTTCACCAAAAGGGCAATTTAGTATAAAAATTGGACAGATTGCTTTCCATTTCATATTGCTTTATTAGTTGCTTTACTGTATTCCACTTTCTACGCTTTTCATGTGTTTTTGTATATTTTTGCTATTTTTGAGCTTCCATCTCATTGGAAGTTAGAGTTGCCGCCATCCAAAAATGTAAAAAACAGAAGAATTTAATTGGTTCTAAAAGTTAGAATAGTATCTGATTTTCAAAAACTAAAAAATCCTTTTTTTTCCTTTTTTTTCCCTTTTTTCTTTTTTTTAATAGCAATTAAGGTAAGCAAAACAATAGTAATAACAAATAATACATTGCAATTAACTAACAAATTGTTCTATTTTCTTACATCTTTTTTTTTCTTTTCTTTTCTCTTCTATCTTTTAACTGATCAAGGTAAGCAAAAAAAAAAACAATCACGCATAAATTCTTTACTAATTGTTCTTCTTTCTATTTTGTATGTTTCATGTCAAGTGAAAGTGCCTATCACCGACACTTGACATCACTGATTTAACCAGAGCACAGGAGATCAGATAGGCTGTACCTCTTACTCGATTACTTGCAAGCCTTACCTAGCAGTTATTGAGGCTCATTCTCCACCAAAGGAGGGGGTAGGCCCATAATACTTTGGTTTTATGGAATCTGAAACATGGTTTCTCGTTTATAGGGAAATCATATTTCAAACTCCGCTTTTTTTAAAAAACAGGGGGAAACCCTGTTTTTTTGTTTTTTTTGTTTTGGTGGTGTTTGTAGCCGTTTTAGCCAATAAAAATCGTTTATTTTTTCAACCCAATCTGTTCGGAAGACCTTTATTTAACTACTTAAATTACGAAAGTTATCCGTAAAGCCAAATGTTTAACTATAATTTTGTATTGCAAATAATGAAACCACAAATTCACTACGGCACAAGGTTAATTCAATTTATAGGCATTACCCATTTAGTTATGGAGATTACCCATCCAGAAGGGAACTTGGCTATAAAATTATGTGCAAAATCAATAATTTTAGGGATTTTTCACCCTGACACGTATTTTATCTACGAAATTCATAAAAGTAGGGACATTTATAAAATAAATATCTTATAACTCAATTTCAAGTTTTGAGTAAGAATGGAATAATTATTTTCTCAAGTAGAATTCTAAGGCTTTTGGCCCAGCCAAAATTAAGTTTTTGGGATCAAAATTAAATTTATTACAAAACATAACTAAAAACCTAAATATTTTCTAACAGAGAAAAAAAATAGCAAAAAAACTTTTAAAAGTAAGACAGACAGCTCAAACTACTACACTGATGAATCTAAAAGATCATTTAGGACCATGGGAAAAAAGGTTTAAAATGAGATATAAACTACATCTTTTCTGAAAAAACTACTATGATAATCGCTGTAGAAACTATTTTTCGTGAAGATATTATTGGAAAGGTATAACTTTATAACAACCTTTTGTAAAGAAACAAATAACTGCTAATTTTAAAATTGCCATTTTCGAGTTTTTTTCTATAGTGTAGTTTGCGAGGTGTCCTTTTGTCAAACTTTTCTCCAAATACAACATATGGCCAGATAACTTTATAAAAGCCTTCGTTATTATCTTTGTAATTAATCAAACTCATGTTATAAAGTGTATTTTCTACATCAAAAACTGCATACCGGTCACCATCTATTATGTACCTCCCAACACTTGGAATCCTAAATTCGTCCATGGAACATGGAATTACCAGGCTTGTTCATAAAGAGTTTCCAATTGCTAAGAATTTAGTTATACCACAATGCAAATGAGTGAAATAGTATAAAAATTCCAAAACAAGCCAAACCTCCTGATACCATATACTTCCATATCTGCTCGCAATAAGCATAACATAACGATCGACCCTTGAAGTCAAATCCTTCCTATATCTGTATAATGATAAAGCGTAAACAATAAAATCCAGCCAAAGACAAAAATAAAGTTTGAATTTTTCTGTTTTCAACCAAGCTGCTAGCATTTCTGGATAATCTTATATAATACTGTATATCGATCTTAAGGCTAACTCCACTTGACTCCCAGGAACACCATGTAATACCTCACGATTATCAGCATCAATTCACTATTCTTCTTTTTTTACAGGCTCTCATGATTGTGGAGCATCTTTACAACCTGAAGGAATGCGAGACATAATACTGTAAGTGTTATCATGGGTATCTATCATATCAAATTTTCTTGTATCTTTTTCCAACTTTTCGATCAAATTACTTTTATAATTAGTTAGTTTAAATAATAAATTTGATGTATTGATACTCGTTTTTGGTTTTTCTGCAATCAAATTGGAGAACTTTTTGATTGTTCTTTTTGTTGAGCGAGTACAGTACGCCTTCATGGGGCCCAGCATCTCCGTAATGTAGCATATATGATTAAAATAATGGTTATTCACTGTAAACACACTTTCATTGATTCCCTTATTCTTCACTTGGTCTCTCAGGAATACATTCCATCTCGAGAAACATCTAATCCAATAAATGTATACAATATATCAGCCATTTATACAAACGCTACTAATGAAACTTACTTACAGTTTAATTTTCATAAGATCTCTTGCTTCAATACCCCATTAAAGGGCTAAAGCACAGTCTTTTATCAAATTCATCAACACCTTTTTTGCTGCACCGTCTTCTAATCTTCATAGCACAATGCACAATTGACCGAAGTACGTACAGAAATATATCTACTCAATCAATCCTATGATAAAATCCTCTGCTTATTGAAGTCCATGCATCTTGAAAAGTGGTTGGTATCACGCGCATTGCTCTTGATGTGTTGATTTTTTCACTTATGTTGCCAATAATTTTGCTTTTTAAAAAAAGATTTCTTTTAAAACAAAAAGTGTACTTCTGATATTGCTGGGTGTTGAATTTATAGAAACACTTTTCATTTGTACTTGTATCTAGCATGTTGAAAACAAGTTGTGCTGATGTGCTATATTTCTTGATTTAAATAAAACTCGTCTAAATTAAAAAACATAACACCTAAAAAGGTGTTTGAGTTTATTATTGCTGGTGGAAGAGCTAACATATCAGTGTTCTATAAAACCCAATTAATTGTCTACGTAATTCTCAATATTTATATTTTTAAGTTTTTTTGTCATTTACCGAGTCGTCGTTTTTCGATTCTTCAATTGTAAGATAGGCAATAACTTCAGTATTCAAAAAGTAAACACCATTTTTGTTACTAGCACCGGCAGCACGTTGAACTTTTGCATTGCATATTCGACAACCAAAAGTGAATTGATGTTCTACATAAGGTAAATAAAATATTTTTTAGTATACATAATCATAGCTAAATATTAGGTCCAACAAATGATCTCCCTTTTTTTATGATTAGTACAGTCTACACCAAAACATTCTTCGACCCTACTTAAATTACAAGAAAATAAATTCAACATCTTGTATACAAGATAAACACCGTATGACATGTTACTTCACCACAATCAAAAGCAATCGTTATTAATGTTAGAAAGTACGAGTACCCTACTGATAGTAAATGTGCAAGTCGTATGTCTAAAATCGCATAAACTCTCCCAAATTTATGTCTTCATGCAACAATCACTATATTAACCAACTGCAATAATCTGTAGTTTTGAGCTAATAAGAAAGGTATATAATATACTTGCACATATTGTTTTTGTTATAAATTTGAATTGCCACTAGATTTAAGATGAATATTGCTGCAAGGAAAATTATATACTTGAAAATAAAGGGACTTTAGAAAGTTAAATCACACACAAAAACTGAAGATTCTTTTTTAATTATTAATCATGTCTTTATATACAAAATCTATAAGATGTATATTATGGCTTCTCTAATAATCAGCTAATATATCAATCAAATAGTGTTACCTAGCACAGCATCTTGATTGCACTTAATAAACTATGAAGTTCCTTATTATACATCTTGTAGCATGTTCCTTACTATAAAAGAACTACCAATCTAAAAAGGGTCATTATTTTATCATAAACATCTGTGGCTACAACGAAATTGATAACCACTAGGTTGATAAAGGTTAGCCTTTTATTTGTAAATGAAATATTTATTAGTGAATAAGTAAATGTTGAAGAGTAGTAAGAAAACAGATAGATATACAAGGGATTATGGAATGAATTTCTTGTAATATTTGTATATAAAATGTGGCAAGCTTTTGCATAAATGAAACGAAAATTATTTGATTCATTACAAGCAATGTTTAAAAAGATACTGCGTAGTACCTTTTTTGAAGCCAACTTACATTATCCCATCAAAGCTCCAATTTGGAATACTTCTAATGTTAATTGGTAGGCAACAAATAATAATAATTGATCAACCAAAGCCGGTGTAATGAGTCAAATAATTTTCGTTTCATTTATGCAAAAGCTTGCCACATTTTATATACAAATATTACAAGAAATTCATTCCATAATCCCTTGTATATATATCTGTTTTTTTTTTACTACTCTTCAACATTTACTTATTCACTAATAAATATTTCATTTACAAATAAAAGGCTAACCTTTATCAACCTAGTGATTGCCAATTTATAACAACAAAATCATTATGTACAAGTATATTATCTACCTTTGTTATTAGCTTAAAATTACAGATCATTACGTTATTACTGTGATGTGTAATATATAATTTTTTTTATGGCTACATTTAATAAGCCTAACTTTACGAATATTTACTATTACATACGCTAAATATACAATTTAAATTGCAGCCTTTATGGGTTATTGTACATTTAACAAGTATGACTTGCAAGTTGGTTATCTGCAATTCATCTATATTCAGGACAATAAACATATCATTTCTCAGTCATTATTGCAGTGGTAGGCATTAATGAGGTGTAGTATTGTAAAGTTTCAACCTCTTCAAGATGTTTTGTGAAAGGGAATACGCATATTTTGTAGATGCGATTTCAGAAGTTTTTCTTTTTTTTCAAATTAATAAGTTATTGTTTTAAATTAAAATATTGTACAGATTTACCCTAAATGAATATCAAATTTATCAATAACATAATATCGTTATTTCATTAACTAACAGTTGCTTTTGAAGGAGTAAAGCTAATATTACAATAAAACTCTGTCATCCTCGACTTATAAAAATAAAAAGCAGTTGAAAAAATGATCAGAATTAATGAATATTGATTCAAATGACTTGAAATTTTCAGAAAATATGCTAAAGCTGTAACGGCATTTATATATATATATATATATACGAGTTTTAACATTTTTGTTGATTTTTTAGTTTACGCGCAGAAATAGAACCCTCACAGTTTTAATCTTTTGAAAAGCTGTATAGCATATTTACAGCTTAAAGAGTGAAAAAAGGCCACGGAACATGACGATGTAACCAAAATTTATCCAGGCAATCAAAATGTGTCCCACCAATATTATTGGACACTTTATATCCTACTTGTTCAATTTTTTAAAAATATAACTGCTTCTCATCATCTGTAACTTTTGGAGTTGGTATAATGCTTCATTGCTCTATCAAAAAAAGCAGATATAGTCAAATGAAATACTAGAAATAAAAGCAGTGAGTTCTGTTCCAAATACAGATCCAATCAAAATAACATGTAAAGGTTCCAATGGTTTTTGTTTAGCTGATGAAAGTTACCAATCATTTAGTCGAGTCCGAGAGTTCTGGATATAATGCATTTTTATTTCATCAAAAATGCAGTTAAACTCAAGCAAAATACATTGATGAGACCTACACATATTACGTATATCATACTGTCAAGAATACCGCCTAGAAAAGACTTAATGGCGTTTGCCTACCAGTTTAAAAACACCTACCATTTCGAACTTTTTACTTTTATATGAGCTTAAAATGCCAGTAGCTTTACAGAATCTATTGAATTATTACTACTTCATTTCTTGAACTGTGCCTTTCATTTGGTGTATTGTAGTCTCAAATATCTTTAAAATTTATAATTGGTAAAGGCATTAATGATTTAAACGTAGGGATTTTTGAATTTTTTGGGAAAGTTTTTTAAATAATGGCTGCATTTAAAGCTAGTCATTGGTAGTGTAACTTTTGTAAACTGTATTTCGTTGGATCCGGTCATACAATAATCAGATCTGTGTGAATTCTAATTTCAATTTGAAACCGGAAGTGCGCTTAGTTATAAAGATTCGTTTATTTAATCATATTGTAAATGTCAATGGTATTTGAGAAAATAAAAACAAAGTATTTGAAACAGCTCATCCGTGCTGTATACAAAAGAGGGAAAAAGTCGATTTGGCGATTAACTTCGATATTTACTAATATTGAGTAATCAGAATTGTACTTTTTGCGGTTGTGATACCAGCTTTTGTAACAAAATGCGCTGTTTGAAGGACTGGCTTATGCGTTTTTGGTGATACAGCGATAGCCAGTTGCATATTATTTAGATAAAGCAGTTACCTAATAACCTTTTACTTTTAATTAAATGCTGTTAGGTCTGTGCTTTATCTATCCGTAAGTATTAAATAAATAAATATACACAATTAAGTCGCAATTTGTTGTGAGTATGAAAAATTGCTTACCAACAAAAAAAAAAATTATTTTTGCACAGTTTTTGTATTAATTGATAAACTTTCGTTTTGTAAACTCTTTTTTTTTTAGACTTTATTTTTAGACCAATATAATTTAATTTGACAACAACTTCATATGATTGCTATTTATTTTTAAATTAACTAGCAAGCTTATCCTTAAATGTTAATAATTAATTGAATGATTGAAGATCCCCTAAAACTGGCGTTGTTTCTACGATACATATATGATTATTTTAACCATTTTATTAATATGCTGGAAAGCGTAAATAAATAATTAATAATAATAAGAAAAAGCTAAAAAAGAAAAAGAAAAAAAAAAGAAAAAAAAAAAGGATAGGGAGGGAATCATCTAGGCAGAAACTTTATGGCCTATTGGACCAAAAGCATTGCGATGACTTTTGGTGTTTGCAGAAGGAATGAATGGATGATTTTCAAGTAATTCGATACTAGATAATGGGGGACGAAAGCTTGAAATAATTGAACGAAAAGGATGGTTATTGGGTATGTTAGTGTTGTAATTGAAATCGACTTTATATAAGCATAGAGGGTCAGCTTGATTTTGTTTAGGTATGATATCCAAATCTAAACCTGTTGAAAAAGGAGAGTACCAATTCTTATTTGTTGGTAATTTATTTTCTTTAATAATGAAATCTTCTTCCTCTTCTTCATCAGCATCATCTTCACTATGAACAGGTGTTGGTTCAGGTGAATATAAATTCAACTGTTGTTGGTCAGTTTTAACATTTTCATGGATTGAAGATGTACAAGAAAATGTTGGAGAAGGAAAAAAGTGCGTAGAAGTTGTTGCAGGGTCAATATTTACATTTAATTCTTTTTTCTTTTGTTGATTCTTTTTTGTACTAGAAACACTTATCCAATTGCCAATTTCATTATCTTGTTGTTTTTGTGATTTTATCTCTTCTTTTGAGTTATTTACAATGGTTGTTGATGTTAATGTTGGTGGGGTAGGAGGAGGAGATGCTATTTGAATGGATCGGGGCCTATGTCTTGGTTCATTAATTGCAGGTGTTACTTTTTTGATTTTTCGTCTTTTGGATAATCTTTTCTTGAGTGGTTTTACAGGTTCAATTGCTTGTAATGAATTGTTGAAATCCAATACCCTTTTTTGTTTAATATTTCTCTTTTTCTATAATAGATTTTTAAGGTTAATTATAATGAAAATTTTGAATTGTAAATCCGCCGCTTGAATTAATCTTCCATACACCAAGTTTCCCCCACCCCACCCCAGCAAACAAGAGTCAAAGTCAAATAAAAAAATTTTGTCCATATATTAAAAAAAAAAAAAAAAATATAGACAACGATGCATGGGGATCAGAAAAAAAAATCAAGGGGAAAAGGGATTCATTAGAAATAATATATATTTTCATATGTATCTCCTTTGCAATCTCCCTTTATAAAGAAATAAAAGCTAAAATAAATTTGTAATACCTTCAATATAATATAAACTGCATATATAATTGATAAAATAGTCCATGTCATTGGTGATTGCCGTAATCGAGAAAATAGTCGAATTCGTTTCAATTGTTTACTAGTGTTAAAATTACGTTGATATGGAATTGAGATATCTGATGAAACATTTCTAATTGTAATTAATTGTTGTTGTTGTTGTAGTACATGAGGAATTATAGCCGTAGTTGTCTGAAAAAACCAATTATTTAAATGTGAATAAATAGATATAACAAGTATAGAAATGAGCGAAAACATAATAAGCAATACAGGAGACAAAACAACAAGTGATGTTATTTGTAACCCTCGAATTGTACGCATTGTAAAGAAAATGTTTAAAGGAAAGTATTGTAAACTTGGGAAAAGAAACAAGGAAATGGCCCAGAAAAAAAAATATTTTTTATTTATATTTTTACTATTTCGCAAAGCGCCTAAAATATAAGAATGGCTTGCTTTTTTTTTCTTTTTCCTTTACCATGGCTGCTGAATGGTTTTACAAGAAGATAGTAATTACACATGTGTCATAAAAATACTTCCTTTATTAGTACATAATGATTGAAGTGTTGTTAAAAGATAATAATGTCTATCATATGTTGCAATGGTTATGATTCTTCCCCAGAGTTTCAAAGGTTTGCTGCTAATAAAAGTTTTATATTCCAATATGCGACCAGCAACTAACTCAGTGAATGCTAAAACCAAATGTATATAGATGTGGCATGTAAAGAAGAAGCCAAGAACGTTTTGTTTAGGCAAATAGTACCAGATTATTGCTATCATTCCTTTTTTTTTTTTTTTTTTTTTTTTTTTTTTTTTTTTTTTTTTTTTTTTGCACGCCATGTATGTTTATATTTCCCGGACACTTGGCATACATACAAGCCCCAATGAAAAGATAAAATGCGGATCATGTTTTGTGCATAACTATGCATATAATTATAACCAAGAAGAATTATGACATTGAATTTGCTTATTAATTAAGACGTAATTAACTCCTATTGTATGGTCGAATGTAATTTATAGTTGTGATTAGCCAAGCATTGCAATTGGCATGTGCCAACATAAAAAATTTGTATATATTGGGGTATTTTATAAAGGAAGTTAGTATTGATGAATTTATGGTATATAATTTTTTTCAAAAATTAGTGCGTTGCATGAATGAAAGATTAATATTGTAACATATGGACCTTGTTTGTATGCGTTTCTCATAAATCTTAAGCTATCGAATCTGAATACTATATGCAAGTTTAAATGTTTTCTTAAAACTAATCTATTTATCCAAACAAATTAGCATGAAATCATAACTCTGAAACATATTCAGGTACCGCTTATCAAATGTTTAAACTTTAAAGCAACGTCTATATGGCCTTTACAACACAAAATAACAAATAAAAAGTTTCCTAAATATTATCGAAAGCATCAAAACATATTTCAAAATATTAATAGTTATTACATATAGCTAATCGTCCTTAAAACTATGTAAAGAATCACTTTACTAAATAGGAAATTCAATTTGTATTTAAACAGCGAATATTTGATCTGTCAAGCGATTCTTCTAATTGTCTATCAGGGCAACCTAATAACAGGAGTAAAATCCTAACAAGATATACTTCATTATATTTTTACATTATAATTAGCTTTAAAAGTTTAAGAAGTAGTACCATATCGAGTAATCAGACTGCAGAAAGAGGCATTTGAGCATTTTTAGTTAAATTAGCAATGTAGATCGCTCAGGGCAGTATAGTAACGTCCCATTATCTCGGTAAATGTCCTTCTCTGCATATTCTTAGACTCTTTGGCCACCTCGAGCACCATATTTTATATAAAAAAATTATATGACTTATGATTTGTTTCTCCCTTTTTTTAATTTACAAATTTTTGATACATTATTTTTAAGGAAGAGAAATGTACAATAAACAAAAATTATTATTCCACAAGCCATCTCGTATCTGAAAATGCAAAACTTGAAGTTATTTGCGTAGTTTGTTTGTTTGTGAAAATATTGAGATCTAAAATGTATTGCCATTTTTATATTGATTATAGGGCACAAGTTTCAATCTTATTAATATATTAATATAAAGCACAAAAACTTGACAAATGATATATTAAGGTAACTGAGAAAAATTACTGTTTATGGAAGAATGAATATTATTGATTTATTTGTGCTTTGAGAAAAAATAAAGTCAAAAGCGTATGTTAATTTTTTTTTTTTTTTTTTTGAAGTAAAGAGTTTCATAAATATGTTAAATGTGATGGGAATTGTGTATATATGTAGGGGAAAAGGGGGGGGAAATTGTATGTATAATATGTATATTTTTGATGTATTTTGCAGTTTTTTTTTCACGTTTTTATCTTTAGTGTATTGTGTAAGTGTTGTGTTGTGCTTGTGTTTGTGTGAGGATGCTATATGCTACACTCCTTTTTTTTTTCAGTGTATATCTAAAAATGGAATTTCTGTTGGTTTTGTTTTACATATCATCAAACTCTAACAAATCTAATAAACGGATAATCAATATACATTCAACTGTTATATTAAAAAAGCTTTACCTGCAAGTTCTTGATCTGTTGCCATGGTGATTGGGCTATTAATGCTATCATCATGACCACCACGTTGTAACCAAGAATTAATTTGATCTTCAGTAACATCATTGTTTATATTAGAAAGACAGTTTTGATACCAAGGATTTTGTTGTAAATACAAATCCATATCCAACATTGGAGAAGGGGTATATAAAGGCATGATTGAAGTACAAGTACTATCATGACCAAAAAGGTGGTAATTATCATTATTGTAACCATCATCATATAAAGAAGTAGTAGATGAGAAATCATCGGAAACAACGGAAACACGACCAGATGCATCAGTCACTAAACGAAGTTGAATGGAGGACAAAGTACTAACACTACTACAATCATCCTCATCATCATCACTGTTTGTGCTATTATTGTTATTTTCTACTAATGAAGGAAGTGTTGATTTGATAAGATTATTATAAATTAACATATCTTCTGGCTCTTTTGAATTTTTAAGGTTATCCATCATTTTTGATTTTGCTGTAAACAGTTTCTCTCTAAGATTTTTGCCAAGTAAGACGATATCCTTTGTGTTCTCTTGTTGATGAATGCGGGCATTTAATTGTGCTAAAGGGGTAGTAGATGAAGTAGCAGCAGTGCTATAAGGTCTGATTTGTCGACTCAATGCCTTTAGCTCTTGTAAATTCATTTTATGTTTACCATTACATGGTTTACCCAAGATAATTTTTTTGGATTTAGCCACTTTTCTTCGCTTTTGTGAGGATAGCGATGAGGAAGAAGAAGGAGAAGGAGAAGAAAAAGAAGAAGATGTCATTGATTTCTTTTGATGAATGTTACTCTTCTTCTTTTGATATTCCTTTGGTGAAACAGTATTATTGAACAATGAAGAACAAGTATTAGATGAAGATAAAGAAGGAGGACTGTATTCATATGTAAGATTCAAAAACGATAAGAATGACAGTAAGAACTTTTTTTTTTTTAGCAATTTACCTAATCATATTTTGGGTATACATAAATGAATTCATATTTAATACTTGACTAGATTCCATTTCTATTTCAAAATAGTGAATGAAAAAGAAGGGGAATAGGCAAAGGAGGATGGCTTGTTTGATTGTATTAAATACTCTTTTTTTTTTTTGAGAAAAAAAATTGGGACTTGTGAAAAAACAAGGCAATGAAAAAAAATTTCAATAAACGAAATGCTACTTTGGATAAACATCAACATTGCTATTTGTATTGTGTATGCATTACAGTAGTATACAAAAAAAAAAAAGGCTAATAGTGATACCCAAAATATAGCCTAAATAATTCAGTTTATTTTTTTTCTCCCTTTTGAAAATCGATTAATAAATTTTGTTATCTTTATTTACATGTATTTATCTTAATTCCGTTATAATTGTTCTGTATGTAAAATTAAAAGCATCTAGGAAGCGGTATTATGAATTATAATGAACAAAACGTTGCTTTGCTCTGCTCTGGGTTTTGAAGCCATTTTTCATATTTAAGGCCCCGATCACCTTTTTATAAACGATCTATGTAGAATAGCTATAGAAAATGAGCAGAATATGCAATTGCCTCAAAAGAATAATCTTCTTATTTGATTCTTTTATAAAACTAAAACTAAAAAAAAAAAAAAAAAAAAAAAAAAGAAAATAAAAAAGTACAATTTAAGGTTTAAATTAATAGTTAAGGAGTGCGTTACATAACTTGTTTGTATATCTTTTCCCAACTTTTTTGCGTAGTTCATGCAGTACAATAAAGGTTAAGTAATTTATATAAATTTCAATTGAATTACCAGGCCATTGGTCATTGTTTATATAGTATAAATAATTTAAATTGCTTTTGTACATCAGTATTCTTTGCATTGCTGCGTAGTTTATACACATTCGCATTTAAAACACTTGTCCACCATGGTAAATATCATATTATTGTAAAGTATACATGATTATGTCTATGTCAGATGGCATGATATCATTTGGCTTTAGATACCATAATAATAGTCTAATGCAATCATAATGTATAAACAAATTTAATTTATGTATGTATGCATCTAAACAACATTTCTTTTTATGCATATTTACTTTTTCACAAGGTGGACCCTTTAATTTTATTGCTTTTAAAAAAGATAAAATAACCCAGGAGTAGGTACAGTAAACTTGAGATAAGCATTGATGCCTACAGCGCCAATGAGTGCAAAACAAATTATAGTTGGGCCAATCATTTCATCATAAGGACCTGCTAGCCTAGCCCTAATCAACTCTCGTCGTCTGTAATACAACCCAACACCGTAAATTAATGTAGAAAGTGCAATTAATGTATACAAAACGCCACTTAATTTACCAACCGCATCACCAGTGTTAAACAGTGCCAATGAGAATGTTGACAGAATTGTACCAAATTTCATCCAGGAGAAATAGGTACGTTCATTAGCAAAAAATACTTTGGGCTCAACTTTAATAGGCGTAACTGTTTTTTTAGGGATTTTTACTCCTGGTGGTAATACAACTTGTTGTTTTTGATTATCATCATTAATACGATTGCCATTTATAATACGGCCTAATTGATCTGATAATTTTGGGAATCTTTGCCATACGCTATTACTATTTGTAATGGTTAATGACTCATCTTGTTCTTCTTCAAATGATGGTGTGGATGAACTAGTCGATGGAAGTCCTAAATAACTTGTTGTTGGTTGTTTATTTGCTAAAAGCGATGTTCTCTCATTGGCATGTTCTTCCACTTGATGTAATTTAGTTGGCTTTTTGGATGAAACAGAAGGTACTTGTGATGGTAATGTTGGCAGTAATTTACGCTCATCATCAATCTGTGCAAGCCAGTAAGGCAACAATGGTACACGATTCTCAAACATGATAGCCATACCGTGTACAAATTTAGAAAATTGATATGCTTCTTCCAAAAGACCACTAACTTGTAAATCGGTAATCCATTTAGGTTCATTTTCATTAGGTGCCAAATCCAGTTTGATTTCAAAAGTAGCATAAGGATATCTATTTACTTCAACATCTTTTTTAAGGTTACTAAATGGGAAATTTATATCAGCATCAGGACGTCTCCAATTGTCTTTTGGTCTACGAATAACAGGCTCGTTAGGAAATAAACCCGAGTCTTCTCTTAGGAAGCAAAGGTCAGTATCTAAAGCCATTCTAACGGTTGAATCTCCAGGAATTTGGAATGCTGTACGCTTGTAATAAGTTCGTAAAATAGGTTCCATATGTTTGTTCATGATTTGCTTTTGAACTTGTTGTACTAAATCTGTAAAATTATCAATATCTTGTTTTGATTTACCATTCATTTCCATTTTTTGGATATTTTTTTGTAAAAATGTTTGATCACCATGTATAAAACCATTGACATATTTATCTTTAATGGTGAATTTATCTTTTAAATCACCTCGATTTTCATCTTCTAACGTACGTTTTTCAACAGAAATTGAGCGGTTTTCTATGGCGGAACCATACCAACGTAGACGAATAATTTGAGATTTAGGAGCAGATTCCACTCGAGAACAATATGAATCCATTTGAGCATTATCAAGATACAATGTTGATATAGGAGGATCTATATTTTTTTGATTGTTATTACTACTATTACTATAAACTAATACAGGTAAATGTCTCAATACAGATGTTTTTAATTCCAATACATCATTTGTATCTACAAAAAACCGTTTGATGACAGTACGACGAGTGTGTAGCCCAAATTCTGGCTCCTTGATTAAACTTGTAGGAAAAGGTTTATAAAATGACATTGTTTTTCCACCTCCAGCTGAGCGTAATTGACTGAACAATGATGATAATTTGATTAATAAAGCATTATTGTCTTCTTCTTCGTTTTTCCAAAATGGACATTGATTCAAACGGACCATAAACATGGGCTTAAGGATATAATTCGTATAACGGTCATGTTTCTTTACAATCTTGAGGAAACCAGTATAATTGAAACGAGTAAATTTCTCTAATCGATTCACATCATCTGCGATACTATTAATTTTCTCTTGTAAGAGAGATAATTCAGAATTATTACTACTGTTGTTGTTGTCTTGACTTGGTACTACGGTTAATTGATCCGAAATTGAGGCTGTACAAGAGTCAATTTCATTTCGGATACGATTCATTTGTGCTTTATGAAAAGCATTGACCTATTCATTTTTTTTTTTTTGTTTTTGTTAAGCACTAGTCTAAATATCTAAAATATCTTACCTTTTCTAAATCACTATCTAAAAGTTCAACAAATTCAGTTTCATCTCTTTCTGTGAATACTTTGTCAAATTCGGCTTTGCTCAATTTATTTTTTAATAAATCGTAATCAAGATAATAAGAATGCCATTCAGGTGAAATGGCTTCTTGAAAATGAGCCCCAAATTTCATTATATTAATATATATAAAAAAGAGCAAAAAAAAAGAGAAATAGATATAACTTTTTAACTGACTTTATTCATTACTAAACCTTACTTCCGAATTGTAATTTTTTTATTTACCACAAGATTGCATATTGAATTGCCTGATAAAATTAGCGGCACTTGGAGTGCGCACTTATTTATTGTGTTCAAAGACATTAATTGGAATTTTTAGAATAATGAATCAAAAAACACAATCACCAAAATCTTATATTGAATAGTTAAATTGATTCCTGATGCTGCAGATTCATGAAAAATATTACTTTTTACTGTAACTTTTCACTTATAGAACAAAAGCCACTATCAAGAAAAAAGTCTCGGGAATATAACAATAGGCCACTGTGGCTCAGAATACAAATTACCGTAATGTGAATGGTTCTTATGCAGATTCTGAAAAATCTGTCGTATATTGACCTGCATCCGGCTTAAGCGTTATATCTAATGTCAGTAATCTTCGTTTTTTGAGCAAAACTATTGAAACATATTTTTGCTCTGCAGCATACTACATTTGATCATATATAATCTGGAACATTTTCTTTTGGTTTTGGACAAAAATAAATATCTATACATATACCAGACATCGAGCTTCATTTACCGTGCTACCAACGTTTATTTGAAGTTTACAAAAAGACCAGTAAATTCTTTAAAGCATTACTAACTTTTAAGCTTGAATTAGAAAATATTCAGGGGTACTACCTTCGCTTAGCTTTATTGCTTGGTTGAGGTTATGCAAACCTGTCATATTAATATATTTGTTTATACCCCATATCATAAACGTTTAGTAGCTAAGCTTGAATCTATCTGATCTTTGGCTTTTGGGGAAGCTATTGATGTTGAATTCCTTATATTCAGTCATTTCCAGTGACTTCCGCAATTAAAATCAAAAACACTTTGGTAGCACCGGATAAATTCATTTAAATGCAAAATAAAAAATACTACAGTACTTACACTTCTAATTCAGACGTTTCAGGACAATTGCAGTTGTATATTGAGACAGAGCAAAAATGAAATCTAGACAAAGTGAGAATGCAAATAAGTACAAATAGTGAATAATGTTTGGACCAATAAAGTGCTATTTTTAGATGATAGTTGCTTAATTTAAACTTTTTTTTTTTATGAATTGGGCTCATGATTAAAATAATCAAAATTGATAATACATATTAAAAAAGTAAAAATATTACAAGAGATAGTAATACCTTGCGATTATTTTCGATGCAAAAAATGTAAATTATCATTTCATTTTAACTCTAAATGATTTCTTGAATACTCAACTAATATAGTGCAGGACTTGTGCTTTCAAACATTCGTATTATTGAGTAATACAATTTTTATATATTTTTTTCTTCCAATTCTGGTTATTTTACAAGTCAAGATGGCGCAAATGTATAAAACATTATAGTATTGTATACTTTGCATCTCTGGTTTGAATATCGGTACTTTTAAAGAAAATGATATGAGGTTAACAATATCACCATAACAAAGCCGTTTCTTCTAGATTATTACAAGTTCATTTTGGTTAACTCTTTGAAATAATTCCTGAGACTAATTTTAATCTTGTTCAAATTTCCTTCCTAATTACATCCAAATTTTATCCTTATTTCATCCCAACTTTTACTTATTTTGCCTGAATTTAAAGTAGAAATATTGCACAGGTTAATATTTTTCTTCTATTTTTTATCACTTTTTGATCTGACTAGGGCAAATAAAGTATATAAAAAATGCTACATGTCCATTGGTTATTTTTATTAAATTTATCATAAACAAAATTATATGTTTAACCGTACAAAGTAAATAGCATCTCTTGTTGACTAAAAAAAAAAAAAAAAAAAAAAAAAAAAATGAATATCAACGTCTATATTTTGCAAATAAATCCTTTAAACATAAAACAAAGCCTAAAACCAGCAGCTTTGGACTTAAATTACAACCGTTTTTAAGAGTTTTATCATCTTGGAATAGCACGGAAATATTTCCCTTAATCCATAGTTGTTTACTGGCGAGTTATCTCGTTTTTTTTTTTTTTTTTTTTTTTTTTTTTTTTTTGGTAAATGTAAATTGAGCGATTTGGATCATTTTTCCCTTACTAATATAGGGGCCAGTCGATCGAAATCGTTATTTCGTAAATTTCGCCCGAAAAACGGGGATCTTTTTTGTATGCTAAATATTAGTAAAAAAAATAGGCAAAATTTCTCAATAAAACATACAATTGTTTAACTCTATATCAATCTTTCAAAATATGAAGTTTTTTTTTTAAGAAAATCCAATTAAATACTACATTAAATTTTTGATGAAAATGTGCCTAAAACACCATCTAGATACGAAATAAAAAGTGTTGCAAACTTTAATCGAGTAGCTATGAATGGTTTATACTACAGATTTTGAGAAAATTTCCTAAACGTGAAGAAAAAATGAAAAATGTTTCGGCGTTTCAATCAGAGTTCGAAGCTGAACATTTTTATTTCATCTGCTAGATATCGATAAAATGGCATCCATAATGCAAAGAAAACTGAAAAAAAAAAACAGTTAATAAAATACAAATTTAAGTTTTTTATGTCAAGCTGATATTTCTAGTTATTTTTTCAACCAGAAACACTTGATTTTTTATAAAGTGCGGGCATATTTGGAAGTGCCGAACGAAATTCCTGTAAATATAGAGCGGTGTTACAGTAGCAAATACCTTTCAGGTTACTTTATTGTATTTAAAGCAAACGTTTCAGTATATAGAGGCTTACCCATAGCTCTCCGTATATTTTCCCCAGATTCTATATGTTATTTTAACTTTTGAAAGTATTTTTTTGATTGGTAAAAAACAAATTCAATGGCTGGCCTGAACAGTAATTTACAGATGTTTCTGTAAAAATGAGGGTAGCGATTGCATGTTCAGTTTTTTATTGGTAATATCATAACGCAAAAGTAATTAGAGAAAAATAGTGGCATCTTTTGATATAGACTATATATGTTTTATAGGCCAGTGTGGATTTTGTATATCTTACGTCAACAGAACATAACCAATTTTAAAGAGTATTTGAGCATGTATTCGATATCAAATTTGCCCAAATGGATCATCCATATATTTTAAAGCAGGCAAACTTTATATTTCACTTTTTGCTTTTAACAAAGAAGAAAGAATTTTTACAAATAAAAACTATTTTAGTATAACCTAAAAGTTCGATCATATTGTGCATAGCACTTTCACCTACAAGAACAGTAATTGTTCCTCTTCCCCTGAATTTATTAACTTTTCTTCAAGAAATGATACTAATAGACATTTATAATTGCCGTTTTTAACATGTACGCATTAATATGGGCTATTTTTTTCCGAGGAAATCCTATAATGCTTGTATTTATAAAATATGTAGGATAAAACATTTGAAAAGCAAACAAGATTTAAAATGTAAAATCTGTCTTGTTTATTGATCTAAGCGTTTAATTGATATGTAATATTATTATTTGACACATATGTAGAGCATTATTCATCGGGTAATTGTAACCTAAAATATATAGTGATATATGTCATATTTATCAATTTTTGGTTAAAATCAATCAAATCTGCACGGTAGTAATAATTTGATAAACCAATCAATCTAGATGATTCAGGGTGAACAATGCTGTTATTCAATAACTGTTTCCAATGTGTGACTTTACGCACATTCCCGTCCTACCATAAAATGGCCGGTTATTGCAGGAAACTTGGCCCACGTTTTGATCAGAAGTAAATTGATTTGATTATAATAGACTTTTATCCGTACACACACAATCATCATCTATTTTTTTTTTTTATTAAGCTCTCACTTGAAATGAATAATATTATATAAATTTCCTCTACCCAGCCCTTTATTTGGCTTCAGTTTTTTACATATTCATGTAAAAAGGACATTTCTCTCTCTTTCTTTTCTTTTTTTTTTAATATTAAATAAAAATGGATCTATCGACATTTCAATTGGTTGATGCAATTAATGATATGGACATGTTGAGAAATTTGTCTGATCAGGAACAGTATACTAAACCTCAACAACAACAACAACAACAACAACAACAACAACAACAACAACAACAACAACAACAACAACAACAACAACAGCAGCAGCAACAGCAACACCAACACCAACAACAACAACACCAACACCAACAACAAGCTTACCAGCAACTAAATGACGATATTGATTTATTGTTTGAATCTGATAATCATCAAACAAATAATCAGTATATGAATCAACACCAAGAGGTATATACAAATAATAATAATAAAAAAGATAAAAGTATGTATCATTAAATAAATATATATATATATATATATACATATATATGTATATGTATACATAAAAGGTCAACATGTTGACTCCTCTTATTTCACCAGCTATGACTCCTTCGTTTAATTATCATCATCATAATCATCATCAAAAGTATAGTAATTCAAATGACATGGATTTCTCCCCATTGTCTTCACCTGCCATTATGCCTCAAGTAGATCAGAATAGGTACCAACAAAAGCTAATTTATCAAGATCAGCAACAACAACAGCAGCAGAAATATACACTGAATAGACAAGATAACTATGAAAGTCTATCTGCTAATCAAATATGCGAGCAATATGAACAACTGGAACAAGCTAAATTATTAATTACACAGAAATTATCAGAACTACAAAAGACTCAAAGGCATCAATATACAAATTCGTCGACATCTTCTGCTGTATATAATAAGAATTGTAAGTATGTTTAAAATAGTTAATGTGATTAATACTAAAAAAAAAAAAAAAAAAAAAAAAAAAAAACTCTTCCAAAAAGCCTTAATTCATTCTACTACCATTATAAGTAATAATGGTCAAATGTCTACGCCAAATTCTCCTTCGCAATCTCCTCACATGGAACCTGCAACTCCTGCCTCGTTAATGAATATGAGATTATCTAATGCTCAACCATCAAAACTACAATTTTCTTCTTCGGCACCTAGCAGTAGTATTAATAGCGTAACTGTAACAACAAGTAATGCTACTAAGCAATTCTATTCAAATAATAATAGTAGTACGCCTGTGAGTTTTGCATCTTCTTCCTCTTCAAGTAGTAATCATATATTTCAATCGCCTAAATTAAGTTCAACCCCCAATCATGATATTGCCATGTCGCCTATGATAACGCCCCCATCTTCCAAGCCTTCTTCGAAAGCAAAGGTGCCACCACCTTCTCCCTTGGCATTGAATCCTCGTCGTCAATCTTCTTCTTCATCATCTGCTACTACTACTCGAACAATAGCAAGAGAAAAATCTTCAAGACCCTCTAATAAGAAGCAAAGAAGAGAATCATCATCCACTGATCAAACAAAATCAAACAGTATTATTCATGCATCTCCTAGAGCTTTGAAACCGCTTTTGATTAGTCCTACATTGAATCCTGGTCTTAAGCCTCTTCCAAGTGTTTTACTCCCTGCCACTGCTTCTTCGTCTTCTTCCAATATTAACAATAATAGGGTTAGCTCTGTGGAAGACGCAGAACGTATTTTAGCTACTCGATCGAATTATCAAAATTTAATGGAAGGTAAAGGAGCTGCTCTTGGTATAGCATTCTCAACACAAATCAAAAGTGGTCTAGAAGTAAGGCGTACTGCTCATAAAGCAGCTGAACAAAAGCGACGCGATTCTTTAAAGGAGTGGTTTGATAGATTACGTCGTGAAGTAGAGGATGGTTACGTGAAACGTCAAAAAACTCTCATGTCTCGTGTAATGAAGGCTCAAGAATTGGAGAAAAATACTAGTAATAAGCAACAACAACGACGCAGTGAAGACGATGAAATAATGGAAGTAGAAGAAGAAGAATCAAGTGATTTAAAACCGCTTTCAAAAGTATTATTATTACAATATGCTTACGAGTATATAGCTTCTTTGAAAAACTTATTACAAGATAGAGATGCAACAATTGAAAAGTTGAGACAAGGTTGTATTGACAATGATGAAGATGAAAGCGTTGATGGAACTGCTAGCTTGAAAAGAAAGTTAATGGAAGATGAAAACTTGACATCTTCATTATCAGGCAAAGCTGTGAATGAAATCTAGTTATTGATGGAGAATTTTAAAAATATGCTATGAATTATATTCTGTTATTTATCTACAAACAAAAACACACACAAACACACATATTTATATATTTATACAAACTCATACACGTATACAGACAAACGTTTTAGAATTATGAAACCTATCCTATATTGCAAAAACACGCTTTTCACCCTATAAAATATGCCCCTTCCCGTTCTTTTAAACAATAAGTTTATTCACATGATAATATCATTTATTGATTTTCATATAAATTATGCATTATGCTCAAATATTTTACAAAAAGGCCTAATTTTAGCTCTAACAATGAGAGTTAGCGTAAATCAAAAATTACTAATATTTCATAGCATTTGAACTTAATAATAGATTAAGATATATAGATAATGACATTGCTTTTGATTAAATCAATATAAAATATCTATTGAGCAACTGAAAGCATTGAAAAATTCTTAAAGTTGCAAATAATAAATACATTGTATCACCGAATCAAGCTGTCAATCTATAGTTATTATTGTTCAATAACGACAACAACAAAAAATTTATTATGGCAATTAAGAGTATGTATATTTGTCTAAAAACTGCATCCCTTGCATTCTTCACAGTCATCATGAATAGAATCAAAATTATCTTTACACTGTTTATAAAAATCTGTAATCTTTCCATCCAATTTTTTGAAATATTCACAATCTTCAGTATTTTCAACACCTTGACAGTTTACAGTAAATAGGGTATCTAAAATAGCAAGTGAATCAGCGGGACATTCATTAGAATAAGTAATAAAGGCCTTTTTGATAGTTTCACATCCACAAACACACATATCATTTAATATAGGTGCAATAACTCCATCACAAACACAAGTCGTAACAGCTAAAACTTGAATAGATAAAGCGCTAATAAGAGCGCATAAAATGAATAGTTTAGTAATTGCGTTCATTTCGTATATATAAATGAGTAAATAAGATGTTTATTTTTCTATAAACAAAACATTTGTTCTTATTTATACCCTTTTTTTTTTTTGCGCTTTTGATCACATCGGATGAATAAATATATAAAGCTTATTATAAGGGATCATTTTGTATTCAGGAGAAGCGAGAAAAGAAGAATGAAGGCGGAAGAGGTGGAAAGAATGCACAATAATATTGGAATAAAATGTTATTGTAATGGGTTTTATGTAACTCGTTCCTGATTGTTTTTGTGCTGCAATTTGTGTACGTCAAACATATGATGGATATTTATATGTGTAACAATAACAGTATTATGGAGTCTGTCTAGATATATATTCGCTAATTGCTACACTTCAAATCTCGGTACTGATTACCTTGTCTCAGATTTACATATGATTTAAGTGATCAGTGTCCTAAATATTGTAATTATGATTTTTACCTTACTAACAGTAATATTAAAAGCTGAAATGTGCTAATTGACCTAGTTCTGACATGGAGTGAAAATTGATACTGGAAACATTTAACCATAATTTTATAGTAAATCAAGGAGATGTGGAAAGAGTCCCTTGCAGAGAAGAAAGGGTCTCATACTGTCAGAACTGAAGTAGTATTCGATAATTAAGGAGAATTTGGGCATGCAATAATTAAAATTGCACTTTTTTTTTTCAAAGATTCATTCCTTTGTATATATGTTTTGCAGTAGTAAGGAGCGTATGTTTGCTCTGTTTGGTCATTATTATGTATATGCATTCAAATAATAAATTAATATGTTTCAATACTATTACATCATATGGAGCCTCTCAAGATTTAATTAATCTTAGCGTGTATGTATATAAAGATGATGTAAAATTTATTTAAATATAAATGAGAAGGAAAATGTACAGATGTAGTTTTTTTTTTTTTTTTTTTTTTTTTTTTTTTCTTTACTGGGGTAATCTATCAGCAAAATTGTTTTCTTGATGCCATAATTTACTATCTGCAAAACATCTCTTTCTTACAAAGTGAGAAGCGATCAAGGTACCAGTAGTCATAGAAACCATAATACTAATTAAGATGATGTTACCATACAAAATGATATGATCAACATCCAAAGAACTCTCAATCATGATTATCTTGGCCACAAATTCACCCAAAAGGATTGTACCCCAAATTGCACCCAAAATGTAACAATATCTACGATAATATGAAACATTCTGAAACAACCATTCCATTCTTTCCATAGAGTGATGATCGCCGTGTTTATCTACCCATTCTACAGGAGGTTGTTCAGACATCATTTGTTGGGAGAATAAAAAGATCATTGGTCGAACAGTAAACCACTTGGTTTTGAGTGGAATGAGAGTAACAAAGAACATAAAACTGATGACAGCTGTTACAGTTGAATCACGCAATAATGTCAATCTAACATCACCTATTAAAATTGTATATATTAATATAAATTCAGGTACTCTTTTTAAATGTCAAACTTACCACTAATAATTGACAAGACAGCAGACAAAACAAATGAAAATACAAAGACACAACCCAATACATCAATATGTCTTTTCTTCCAGAATACATAAAATACACGTAACAATGGCGGAATACCAGATAAGATCAGAGATACAAGTACACTAAGCCATATTTTTAAGATGTAATAAATAGCCAAAGGCAATCCCACATCAAAAAAAAGCATGACAAACATCGGCCTTGCATAAGAAAGAAAAATGCTGCATCTTTCTTTGAAAGTAGGCTTGGTTTTTTCTTCGTTGTCATTATTTTTAAGAGCTTTAATGACTAAGTCTTCAGTATACCCCTCTTCTTGATACGATGATGATGAATTAATGGAAGAATTATAAGGTTTGAGTTTTGCAGATGAGGGTGGATTAATTGGCTCAGAAGAACTACGAGATTCGTGCTCAATGTCGTTTGATTGAAGGTAGACACTAGTATAGTCTTGAGAATTTTGCATAGTTGTTAATTTAATTTGATTTATGTGGATATAAAATTTAGAAAACAAGATTGACAGATCAATGGGTTTTATATGATTGCATGTAAAGCGATATAACTTACTCATTTCGGCCAATATTATCCAAATTAGGACATTTTCAACCGACCGCGAGCTGCAAACTAATGTTTCCCATCCATACCCCGCATTTCTAATTTGCTTAGCATCCAGATTTAGGAAAGATTTTTGTGGCTGGTTTCTTGGCAGACAAACAATCATCTACTAAATTAGTAAAAGCTGTTTAAAAGAAAGTTGCGAGAATGATATGCTGTGTTTTACTTGATGTGTTCTTATATTTGCTTAATATATGTAATTTGAAAAATATAAACACATTAAATATATACTGATTAACCAGCTCAAACATCCAAGGCATTGATTTTCGAATTCATGATTTTTTAGTAAAAACACAAAGAAGCTTTGCACCATGTCATGCTTTTTAATTTTCATTGTTTTCGTTTTGCAATGTTAAAAAAAGTTATAAAAAAAAAAAAAAAAAAAAAAAAAAAAAAAAAAAACAAACATGATAATGCATCGCTATTATGATTAGGCTGATTACTTTTAATTGTGTTTATTATTGTTTGAATAAATAACTTTACATAAATCTTGAGAAGTTTATATCACAGATGGAGCATTATGTATGAAAAGAAAAAGTAATGCGATATCATATACAGTAGGGTTGTGTAACACATCTTTAGGTTATCTATTTTTAAAGAAAAAAAAAAAAAAGTGGCCCAGCAACTAATGCACGATAGATTAAAGATCAAACTTTTGTTCAAACTGATTAAAATTACGTCCTCCAACAGTCGTACAAACTAGATAAAGTAAAATAACCGGAGATCTAGGGTTGCTTAGTAAAAATATACATCATCTTAAATAATATTTGTATAATGAAATAATAGCAATTTATACGATTACCACAATATAAAAAAAAAAAACTTTTATTGTTAATATTTTGTTCAATAAGTATTGTTACATACTTTTTACTTTATTTTGTCGTTCTATTATCTCAATCCAAAGAGTACCACATCTTTTCTTGTGAAAATGATACAATCTGGCCGCATTTGGAAAACATTCATTTTTAATACATGAAGGTTACCATTGTTGAGAATGAGTTATGGGATTTAAAGTATATAATAGATTTTTAAATGAGCAGATTAGATAATAAGAATCCGACAGTAATAATTATGATATGGGCAATGCATTAGAAGTTGATACATGCCAAAAGTAAATAATAACAATATTTAATTGATAGGTAATACTCCTTAGATATATTATGATCAGTTATACGCAATAAAGCATGAAATATAAAGCAATTAATGATGGTTTCATAACAATCCAGTAAGGTTGTATTCAATTAAAAGCTACTTATATTATGTACTTCTGCCTATTAGTAACAGAAAATTTTTTTTTATAAGATTCGTAGCATAATATAAAAATTTCCTTTCTTGATTAAAAGATTGTATCCAATAATGTACTTAAGAGGAGAGCGTTCTGTCTATTAGTAACAGAATATATTCCAAGCTCAAGATTTAGATTATGAACAAGTAAAAAATACAAGCTTATTAGAAAATAAGAATATTATGAGTAAGGAAAAGTTGATTGTTTTGTTTATTATTATATTTCTTTAGCATATTTATAGGAAAAAATGGTCCTTGTACTACCTATCTTAAGGAATGAAAAAGGAAATGCAGTATAGCGTTAAGGATAATAATTTAAAAAGAGCCAAAACTTGGTTTACAACAACATTTTCCTATGTTTTAAGGAAACAAAGCATATTTTGAAATCATTTTGCGGTTATTTAATTTTATAAATCAAGTACAAATCAGAAATACTAGTAAATATTGCTAAGTCTAGTTGCTATTTGATAAATTAAAATAGTATACCGCATGTAGACAACATAGATTGTTTTTGTTGCTATGATGTATTGAGGTTAAGCCTCTTCCATTGAATTTGTTTTTTTTTAAAAAAAAACATCTAATAAAAAACAGTTTTTTATATTTTTCAATGTTCAAGTTAAACATTTACATTTTGTAATCTTCAATTGCTTTTCTTTTCAACTAATTTAAATAATTAATTAATAAAAACGAAACACAATATAATACTTCATCTAAATAGATAAACGTTAAACTCTATAACTAACGGTCTTCACTAATATCCTGATATACTCAAAAGATGCTACAACCCATACGTTAAAATGGATTTCGCAGTGTTTTGTAGGTGCCTACTTGAATAAATTTTGCATTTTTATAGTTTTCGGTTTTAACGGCAGAAACGTGTTCTCTTAACTATATATAGTTTTATGTTAAACACTTTTTATATATACCCTA
Source organism: Mucor plumbeus (assembly GCA_016758945.1). Lineage (NCBI taxonomy): Eukaryota > Fungi > Mucoromycota > Mucoromycetes > Mucorales > Mucoraceae > Mucor > Mucor plumbeus. The sequence continues at coordinate 40,041 of JAEPRC010000016.1, forward strand.
AACGATGTTAAATAGATATGAGTTAGTTATGTTATGTTATTTATCTCTAAATTTATTTTATGTCTCACGAAAGCCTTCAAAAGTACGTAAAATTCACTGATTTTTCCTTAGAAACCAAGTCTCATTTTTCATCCCTGACTTACTTTTTTTCCCCACAAGTTAACACAAAGAAAAGATTATATGCCAATGTACCTGAGATGCCCAAATTTAATCCAAAAATAAGTATTCAAAAATATCCTATTTTTTGCAGTTGGTATAATGTCTCTCATTACTAATGTTTCAAATTTTACACGTATTTTACTAGTAAAAGTTAAAACTTTGAGCCTTTATATCTCCACGAAAAATTAATTTATGCTAGTACTTGTTAATAATAAAAGTTGCTTGTTTTAAGGCTCTTTATAAGATAACTAAGTATAAAAAAAATTTGAGCACTTTTTTCTTTTTTCCTTTTTTTGACATTTTTTGTAGTAGATTTCAAACCATTTATCAAATTGAGCAGCACTTGTTTTTTGTTACTTCTATAAAGCTTAATGACCTCTGTCAGCTCCATTTTCGATTTTTTTTAAAATATTAATTTTTCTTCGAGATATTCTCAAAATGCTTAAAAAAAGAACATCCTTAATTTAGCCTCCAAAAAAGTCGAGTATACCCTCTTTTCAAATTTTAGATTTGAAAAAAAATTGACAAATATTCTATTTTCTCTACGAAAAATATAGCTAAAAGGCTCATCAATAGCTAAATTTATAGATAATTTTGCTGCACATATTATCAAGTATTTAGATTTGAAACTTGTTTATAAAAAGTGGCTTGTATCTTCAAAAAACCTTTAAAACTTGAATTGCATTTTACTCAGCATTTAATGTGAAATATTTGTTTAACTTTTATTTCGCCAAATTTAGAATTTTAATCTGTACAAAAACTGTTTAATACACTATTTTGACTTATCTTGCAGTTCACGAGCTATTGAGAAATTTTGTTTTTTGGATCGTTTTTGGATCAATTTGTCAAATCGATTTTGGGACTCAGTCAGTATAAGTTTTAAGCTGTAATGTGAGCTATTATTTTAATTTTCTCGTCAAAAAATCAACATTTTTAGATGAAACAAAACCTCGAAAGTAGCTCCCAATAGGATCTACGTTGTAAAAACAAAAAATTAGCATTTTAATTACGAGACTTGATTTTTTCAATCAATTTTAGATTGGTTGGTCAGTCAATAATGAGCCAGTACGCCTATATTTTAGTATTAGCTACTCTATTTTTGAACATATATTAATGGCTTGTAGAGGAGAGGTGCATGTATGCTAAATATTGGATATGATTAAACGCGATATTGGGCGAAAAAGTTTGAAAACTATCTGAAATCTATTTTTTGCAGCTTTAAAAAAACTGAAAAAAACCCCTATCTCGCTGAATTTTAGTTCAAGTAATTTTGAGCTATATTGTTATATTCCACCAAGTATCATACCTTATCGCCTTCTATAACCAATCAATAGATTATACAATCCATTGATTACTATTTAGAATATGAAAGAACAAGTCTAGAATCGGATATAAGAAACGCCTAGTTTATTATTTTTCAATCAATTAACCGAAAGGCTCGGACCACTCGAAACATGACACTATACTCTTTAACCTCAGCGGTCAATCATTCAAGTAGCTGTCAAGATATATCAAATCACAATTGAATTGCCACAAGATTTAAGATAAATATTGTTGCAAGAAAAATGTATAATTTAATAAAGGAACTGGTTAAATTAAATCACACACAAAAACTGAAGATTCTTTATTAATTATTAATCATGTCTTTATATACGAAATCTATAAGCTGTAGATTAAGACTACTTTATTAATCAGCTCATATATCAATCAAATAGTGTTACCTAGCACAGCATCTTGGTTGCACTTGTTGTATTCCACCAAGTATCATACCTTATCGCCTTCTATAACCAATCAATAGATTATACAATCCATTGATTACTATTTAGAATATGAAAGAACAAGTCTAGAATCGGATATAAGAAACGCCTAGTTTATTATTTCTCAATCAATTAACCGAATGGCTCAGACCACTCAAATCACAATCCAGGCACAACAAGCGCAGCATTGAAACAAGGCAATTTACAAGCTCTACAATCACGGCTTAATTATGATTGATTAACATCAATCCATAAATTACTCTCAAACAGATCTAATAGTTCAATACCGCTCTTAATTGTATCTCAGGAACTCAACACTAAATCATTATAAAAGGCAATACTTTTATATCTAAATAAACCTTATCTTGTTTTTATTGTACAGTTGAAGAACTGATTAATTACACATTCTCTTTTATTGTACTCTTTTTTAAATATATTATCGCAAATCCGATCTTATATAACAAGAGTTATCAACAGAAAAGTGAATTTTGTGGCAATTTTCTTGGTATTTTAAGATATAGTCCGCATAAAACGGAGTTTGATAATTCAGGCCCCGTAATTCGAGCCTGATGTGTAGTAAATTTGTTCTTTGAAGGGGTTTTCTGGTGCAATCTTTAAGGCAACGTTGTAAAAAGTATTCTAACGTACACACTCTGACCTCCCGTATGTTCTCAAAGCACATGGACGTGCTCAAATAAGATGGTCAATAGGCTCATAAGGTCATCGACGCTCTCATATGAGAGTATCTCAGAAATTGACTGAAAAGTTAATCAATGTAAAATTAAATCAATTCACTTTTGATATACCATTAAATTGTATTTTCGATATAGCTTTACGTAACTTAATCGTACTACAGTCGAATCTCAATTGAAGGGAGCCCGTGATTTCTTTTACAAAGTCCCTTATATTGAGGGCCTCCCTTAAATCAAATTTAAAACACAGATCAACTTCAGTTTTAAGAAAGAAATGAAGGCATCTTAGGTAATCACACCACATCCTTAATCCATGATGGTAATGATAAAATTGACGATATGGAAGAAACAAACAATGTTATTCCTGTAAGTGAAGAAAACCCCTAGCAGGTTTAGGCTACTGTATGTTACTTCAAAATTTGCTGCTACAAATAAGGAAGATTTCAAAATACTTAAAGATATGGTAGATTTCTACTTACGATATAAAAAAACCCGTAATACAATGCAGATGCAATCAAATTACATTAAATGGGTTTTTCTCAAAAGATTAGAAAAAATTTTCAGTATTTACATCTAGTAAAAAAAAGTTCTATTTAAAACTGTTCTTTTTTTAATTTTGGGGCCAATAATATTATAATACAATAAGGGAAATGTGAAAAGAAAAAGTTTCCTTAAGTGTAAATTCGAAATAAGGGATTTTAAGCTGTGAAATTTGTCCACCAGTCTTCGGTGGATACAAAAGCCCCCTTTATATTGAGGTTTCCGTTATATTGAGGGACCTTATATCGAGGTTTGACTGTAAATGGTTTATGTACAATTTTAGATTTTACATTCAACTAAATAAGAGATAATAAAATTTTTTATATTAAAACTTGCGTAAAATGCAGTTAAAATTTTAAAAACTTTTAGAAGATGCACGCCGCTTTTTATTTTTTATACTCATGCATTAAACTTAAAAAATTAATACAATGCGCAACAAAATTATGTATTAATTTATCAATGTAGTATATTTGTCTTTGCTATATTTTTTATAGAAAAAATGAGAATTTCCTAATTTTTTTTAATTCGGAATTTTGGACAAATGTTATACAAGGGAAAAATCGAAACAAAACCTGAGAAAATTTGTTTATACATAGTTTTGAGGATATCTGCACCAAAAATGTGTATTTAAAAAACCATACATTGCACCCAACAGAGTTTAATAGGGCGTGTGACTTGTATAAAAATCAAATGTTGCTCAATTTAACAACCACATAAAATCTGGTAAAAAAGCTAAAAAAAAAAAAAAAAAATAAAGGAAAAAAAGAAAAAAGAATTGCTCTAAATTTCTATATTTAAATATGTCATAGATTATTTTAAAACAACAAGTTTTATTATTAAGAGTAGTTAGTATAGATCAACGTTTTGAAGACATATGCAGACTCAAAGTATTAATAATTAGTAGTGAATAAGCAATAAAATTCTAAAACATTAGCCCTAAGAATTTTATACCTACTGCTAGTTCGTAGAATATTTTTGAAAACATGTGTTCGGATAAAAGTCGAACATCTCATGTACATTGCTATATAATGTTTTCTCCATGTAATATAGTATAAAAAAGAAAGTCGAGCAGGGATGAAAAGTGAGACTTAGTTCATAATGATAAAGCTGCAAACTTCATTTGTTTTTTATGCTTTTATGAGATATGCGATGCATTTAGGGGTGGTAGAATATTATGCAATCTATAAAAACTAGAAATTACTGCATCGAGTTGCCAGTTTGGAACATTTGTCAAACAATGGTGTTTGGCATTCAAATCATACAATGCAGCATTCTATGGGTCTATCATAATGCTACTATTGGATTATAATTGAAGTATAATTCCATTATATTTAGACAACATTCACATACTTATTCTAATTGTATTACCATTCACATTTACTTAAATTATTCGATTAGAATATAAACCCTCTCTATAAACTCGTAATAAAAAGTTACTGTTTTTATTTGAATAATTTTACGCGTTTACATTGCAATAAATCCGCATGCAACGTTTTAAAAATTCTTTTAATGTTTTTACATAATCAAATAATGATTCAAATTAAAGTTTTAAGTTGCATTCAGTGCGCAATAAATATAAGAATAATATATCTTAATTTCGTTATCTAAAAGTTGTTTTGGAGAATTATTAGAGCACAATTTCAAACAGAAACCTTCCATTTTCTGCTTGAAAGATATCCAAAAATTTGGGTCTTAATATCTGTGTAAAAAATCAAAATATACCAGTGGTTTTTATAGTCAAACTTACTTGTTTTTAAATGCTTTATAACATATTCATGTATAAATCAATATGTAGCACTTTTTTGAACCCCTTTTTTTTGACCTTTTTGAAGTAGATTACGAAATATTCACTGTATTCACTAACACACTTTTTACATTTATGTAATAGACTTCATTGGGCTCTACCGGATTCAATCCAATTTTTCTCAAAATATTAATTTTTTATGGAGTTATCCTCAAAAATGTGTACAAAAAAAATATTCCAATATTTTTATGGGTATTTACTCATTCCAAATTCTGAAATTTTAATAAAAATAGGCAGGAATTTTGTTTTTTATATAGAAAATGTTGTTAGAAGTTTTATCAATATTTAGATACAGTCAAATGTCGATATAAGGGAGGTTTTTGTGTCCACTGAAGGCCGGCGGACAAGTTTTACAGCTTAAAATCCCTCATTTCAAATTTATATTTAATGGCACTTTATCTCACCACATGTCCTTTATTCTACTATAATATTATTGTCCCAGAAATTAAAAAAAAGAAAATAGGTACAAAACTTTTTATTGGACGCAAATACTAAAAAAAAAGTTCTAATTTGTTAAGAAAAATTCATCTAATGTAGTTTGGTTGCATCGACTTTCTATTACAATTTTTTTATATCAGAAGTACAAATCTGTTATACCTAAGTATTTTGAAATACTCATCAGTTGTAGCAACAAAGTTTGAAGTAACAAAACCCAAATTTGCAAAGATTTTTTCTTCGTTTCCAGGAATAGCATCGTCTGTTTCCTCCATATTGCCAATTTCATCATTAGCATCATGGACTAAGACTGTGGCATCATTATCTAAGGCGTCTTTATTCTATTATTAAAATTGAATTTGATTTAAAGTAGTTTTACTTCAAACGCAGGGGACATCTCATTTCAATTATGTGTACCTGGAATTGAAGGATTACATTGATTTTCTTTGCAATCTATTTCTATTCTGGGCAGTATAAAATAGAGAAATTTACTTTTTAAAGAAATAAAGTTTTACTACCGTTTAATTTGTTTTAATCTGTTTTAATTTGTATGAAAGACTGAGAAGAATATTATAACTAAATTTGATATTGAAATTCTTGCATGATCTAATTTTTATGCTAAAATTTTGAGATATTCTGTGAGATCTTATTTCTGTAAAGTTTTTCATAAAATCACGAAGCTGTTAATAGATTATGATCTTTAATTTATTGTGATATTAAAAATACATAAATAATACAACCCGTTCCTTTTTGCATCTTTTTTTTTTTTTAAAAAAAATAATAAAGGTAATACACTCCCTCATTGATTCTGTATATAAAATTATAATAATTACGTAAAATAACCGTGTAAAATAGTGCCAAGAGTGCCAAATTCACGAAAAAGTTTTTTAATTGTAAAAGAAAACAGTTATCAGAGGAATACTTGGAGGTTATGTATATCCTTAATCTTCTTTTCGCGGCGTTTTCATTTTAGGGGATTAATCATTCGTATATCTTTTTTATTTTTTAAAAAAAAGACACAAAAGGTAGATAGGCACATTTTTATACTTTGTACCGTGACGATAGCCATCTAATATGGGAGCTTTGCTCTCAAATTCGGTACAAAATTTAAATCAAATGTCATAATAGTATTTATTCTTGGCGATACATCGTTCCATATAGTGTATATCTGAGAAATTAGATATATATATATATATGGATCAATTATTGACAACCCTCACTGTTACCAACTAATTTTTTTTTTTTTTGCTCCCTATATACATATACATGAATTTACAACTTTTTTTTTATTGAAAAATTTGATTTTTATGGTTATTTTCATAAGTGTGCCGCACTTTTTGCCATTATTGGCACTATAATGTGCCGCATAAATGTATGTCTAATTTATTTTCATATGTATATGTATAATGTACTGTTGCTTCTGCTGATACTACAGGCAGAAATACATACATATACTGTATACACACACACATATATATATATATATATGCGTTATGTAGGAAGATTTTTAATACAGCGAATTATCGTCACTATCAAATAAAGCATCAGCAAATGGTTTTAATTACTTGTAATATATTAATAAAAAGCACTCGCCATTTTTTTTATACTTATTAGTACTAATCTTACTGAAGGGAAGGAAGAGGGTTATCAGTGTATGCTTTTGAGACATTGCTTTAATAATAATTCCTATATACTATTATTGAATCTAATTTATTATAACGAGTAAATAATACTACATTTCAAGTATTTTCTCAGCTCATAACCTGTATTTTGGGATCAACATCTGCTTCTGACTCAATAGCAGTAAAAAAAAAAAAAAAAAAAAAAAAAAAAAAAGATGTTTTTTTTTCATCTAATATAAAACACATCCCTTTTAAAGTTTTCTCCCTTTCTTATGCTCCTATATTCAATCAAATTTCCTTTAGAAACAACTAGTATTATTATCCAAAATAAGCAATTAGTGAATGTAGTCATTAGTATAATAATAGTAGCTGACTATGTGTTTTCATTAATAAATTAAGGTGATAATGCAAATTATAAAGAAATGGGCCGGTTTTCTTCAAATTTGCTCTTCTTTCTCTCTAATTTATTTTACTGTTTTTTCTTAACTTTTTGCTATTTTATAACAAACTTTGTAGCAAATAGTACGCCTTTCGTTTTTATACAGTGGCGCTTATAACATTATTTAGTAGTTTTGCATTAGTTGCAATGGCAGCCTCATCATATGCTACCCCACGTATCGCCAGATCAAAAAGCGGAGCTGACCTTTTATTTGATCGCATGAAACAAGAACAATTTCGACAAGATGAACAAGCAGCGATTGATTATTTGAATTTAAAATTGAATTTATCTTTATCATTAAGCCATCAACTTCATGAAGAATTAAAAGATGGTGTTTTGTTATGCAAGTAATGTATTCATAGGAGATTACAGAGAAAAAGATGAAAAAAAAAAAAAAAAAAGGAGGGAAAAATAGGGGAGTTTGTGTGTTTGGTTGGACAAAACATTGATTGTATTCTTGTTTTATAGTCTTGTAAATAAACTTAAGCCTGGCACAATTAAACAAGTTGGCCAAAGAGATTTATCATTCATTAAGGTAAAAATTAAGAAACCAAGTTACTCAATATACTGAAAAAAAAATAATTATAAAGATGGACAACATTACTCGGTTTTTACAAGGAGCTAGACAGGTAAATGTTTATATAAATTATGTTGGTGAAAAGAGGAAAAGGAGGATTCTTAGTAGCAACAAGATAAAAAAACGAATAAATTTCCAAAAATAGGAGCTACTTTATTAATATCTTTTGTAAATGTAGCTTGGGCTCAATAGTGCCCAATTATTTGAGACTATAGATCTGTTTGAAGCCAAAGACATGACAGCTGTAAGTTCTTCCTCTCCCCCTCCTTAGTCTGTATTGTAGTATAAAATTACCCCTAAATTTTATTTCTATATACACAACTTTCTCCTTCTTGAATACTGAACATCTTTAAATAATAGGTCATTCATACAATATTAGCAATATCTCGCCTAACAGATAAACAAATAGCAGCGGCACAACAACAACAAGAATTACAAAGACAGCAATTACAAGAACAATTCGAAGAGGATGAAAATAATCAAGATAAAAATGATCAAACAAAAGAGTTTGCTGTTGGCCTTCATTCTATTAAAACAGAAAATAGTCAATCTAGTAATAATGCCTGCAAACCTGACCGAAATAACGGTAAATTTACTCTTTTTAACTACCACAAAATTCTTATATTTTTATGTATAGATCAAAGCCTAAACAATAATAAAAATGATAATAGTAGTGATAAAGAAGAAGAGGAAAAATCTATGGCAAAATACCGAGATGTACGAGATATATTTGGTGATTTCTCTTCAGGTGCGGCAGTAGGAGGAGGGGAATCAAGACTTCGATTAAATAGAGAAGCACTTGTTGCTTCTCGTAAAGCAGGCCTTGGGTCTACTTATACACCACCCTCAGACACTTTTGATCATGGTGATGAATATGAGCATCATAAAATGTCTCGTACAACACCATCATCACCTACTTCTAATAGTTTCTCAAGGCCGCCAAAATCACCGCTACGCCCGTCACCTCGATATGATGATCATAATCATGATCTGCCATCATTAGACCCAATGGCAACACATTCATCTATATCTTCTGTCAGTTCTTCTCTTTCAGCAAAGCTACCAAAAACGCCAAAAAATTCATCAATTCGTAATAAATCAAAAGATATTCTGGAAGATATAACAAATCAACATAATCATAATCAGCAGCAACTGCAAAAAAAACAACATCGCCGATTATCTACTCCTGCAGAACGTACTAAAAGGCAAAGTAATACTTTCCCAAATCGAAACAACACAAATGGAGTAAATAATTCAGGTCTATCAAAGAAGCGAGCAGAATTGGAAATGATGAAAGAAGAAACTGCACAGCCTGTTAAAGGAGGAAGTTTAGGTCATAAATTAGATCGTCAATATCGAGAAACTGCAAATGAAATATTATTAAAGAAGCCTGCAGAAGAAGATACAGAAGAAAGATTGCTTTTGCATACCAAAGATGGCCAAACTACCACACATTATGTAAGTATATTTTTCTAATTTAACAGTATTTTGATCTAAATATATATATATACTAACTATTTTATCGTATTTTAGCAATTGGGTAATTGCATTGGTAAAGGTCAATTTGGTTCTGTATATCGTGCACTTGATTTAGCAACAGGAGAAATTGTTGCTGTCAAACGACTCTTATTTGAAAATGGTGAGCTTGATCAAGAAATGATGGTAAAATATATATAATATAATCTCCTTTAGTATACTCCTTATTATTGTTTAAATCCTAACTTGTTATATTTAATAGAGAGAAGTTGCTTTACTTGAAACACTTTCTCATTCTAATGTGATTCGCTATTTAGGCTTTATTCAAAGCAAACATAGCGTAAATATCATTTTAGAATTTGCAGAAAATGGTTCCCTCATGTCAACATTAAAAGCATTTGGTGCGTTTCCTGAGAAATTAGTAGCCTCTTTTTGCATAAAAATATTAAACGGTCTGGAATATCTTCATCAAAATCAAGTTGTTCATTGTGATTTAAAAGCTGCCAACATATTAACTACCAAAACGGGCGATGTCAAACTAACTGATTTTGGTGTATCCCTGAATTTGAAGATCAAAGGGGCTGATGCAGGTTCCGTTTCAGGCACACCCAACTGGAGTATGTGTTGTTTGTTATAAAATAATTTATGCCAATTCTAATTATTAATTTTTAGTGGCACCCGAGGTAATCGAATTAAAAGGTGCTTCCACAAAATCAGATATTTGGTCTTTAGGTTGTACATTGGTTGAGCTCGTTACTGGAAAGCCTCCTTATGCTGATATGATTGCCATGTCTGCCATGTTTCACATTGTTGAAGATCAATGTCCACCTTTACCTGAAGATATATCTTCTGATATGAAGAAATTTTTAGAAGCTTGCTTCCAAAAAGATCCTGAATCTCGCCCCTCAGCTACTCAATTAAAGCAGCATCCCTGGATTTTACAAAACCAACAGCGTATCAAAAAGACAGAAACTTATTCTCATGACTTATCAAGTTATTTAAGTAACCATCCTCAACAACTTCATCCTTGTGAGATATCAGACGAAAATCAATCACAACAAGAAGAGATGAACCAAAGCAGCATGACATTGCGAAACAGCAGTGGCATTGATATGGGTGAAAGCCAAATGACATTATATGATGACGAAGGTGATGACCCAGAACGACAAATTGAACGTCTTAAAGTGCCACTTGGTTTAAGAAATGAAGAAGATTATATCACTCATCGTTTTATTCGTACTTCTTTTGGTAAAGGTAAACAAAATTGAAAGAAACCAGTATAATTTGTTAAAAACTAATATCTTTGTATATAGTGGTTGAATGTAAGGTTTGTGGTGATTTAATGACTACGCATTCCATCTTTTGTGAAGTATGTGCTCTTATCTGTCATGAACATTGTAAAAAATCTGCATTTTCATGCCCTCCCAAGGTCAATGAACAGCAACCATCCTATGATGTAAGTTAATAGCACATCAAGTTGATTTATTAGTATATATTAACAATCTTATATAGTGGGTTTTCTCTGCCAAAATCTACAATCATAGCCCTAAATCTCATGATCCTTCAAGAGCCTTACCAAGCACAAAAAATACTAGCATTCGTAAATCATCACCAGTTCATCTAAAAGCGGAAGATGCTGAAAGTATTCGACAATATGCATTAGCACTAGGATTAACCCCACAAGAAGAACAGGCACTTAATGGTAATCAAGCCTTGCTATCGCATACTTTATCATTACAGCAACAGCATAAGATTGACCCTGGCACTTTAAGACATACAGCATTGGCGGCTAGATCATTAGGAAAAGATGAAAAGAAAAAACGCCATATTAATGGTAGAAGACAATCTGAAGAATGCATAATCTCTTGATCACCCTTTTTAATTATTTATCTTTTACTATTATTGTAAATATATATCTTAGCACCATTTATTATTATTATTTATTATTTACTATAACCCATCAAATCCACACACACACACACACACACACACACACACACACACACACACACACACACACACACACACACACACACATACACATATATAATCACATTGTTTAAAATAAAATCGATACAGATTTTTATTTTGTTTAAAAATATAAAAAAATAATCCACCCATTCATTTTCAAAGCATTTATATATATGTATCCCAAGACACAAAATTTATTATATAATATCATAAAACGAAATGACCACAAGATTCTACTCTTTCTTGTGGTGCTTTTTTGTAATAAAGTATCAAGATAAATCTACGTTTTGCCAATATTAATTGCTTAATCAAATTTGTATGGTTTATTTTATAATGTATCATGGCAAAAAATTGATAAATACAAAGTGCATTCATTTTAAAAATATATAGTAGATATACATGCATAAAAACAAAAGCATGCTTGTTACAATTTATTTATTAATTTTGAACTATTTAGGTATACATATCTTCTTTTTTTTTTTAAAAAAAAAAAAAAAAAAAAATGAGTCTAATATTGACGGCTACGTTTATTTCGCTTTTGGTTTTGAGGTGTAGCGACTACAGGAGCTTCCACAGGTTGCTAAAATTTATTTGAGATTAGATAAATGTTTATTCTAACCACAAAAACAACAACAATAATAATAATAAAATAATAATAAAAAAAAAGAAAACTTACATTATTAATATTGTTATTGCGTTGACGACTTCCAGGGCCTCTCTTTCTAGTTACATTATTGTTGCTATTTCTTGATCTGACATTAGTTGTTGTTGTAGGTAATGGAGCAGGAGCAATAGTAACTTTTCTTTGATTTGCATTTACATTTGGTTTGATAACAATACTTCTACCATTATTTACAGCTGCAATATTGGATTCATTACGTTTTCTTTTAAGCGTGGCTGTAGATAATGCTGGTGCTTTCGCTGTTGCTGGTTTAGTTTTTGGTGCAATTGTAATAATTCTACCATTATTCACAATTGGTACATTCTTATTGTTGATATTCACTTTACGTTGATTGATAATATTCTTTTTGTTTTGCAAAATGATACCCTCCTTATTTAGCATATTTACATTTTTTTGTTTCTTATTTAATACATTGTTTTTCGTTACATTGACTGTAATATTCTTTTTTATTTTGTTGCTGTTGTTGTTATTGATTACAGATGTAGAGAGTGTTGCTTTGGTAACTCGACCCTTTTGAATCTTCTTTACTGGAGTTTCTTTAGTAGTTACCATTACCCTTTTGTTGCTTTTATTATTATTAATGGCTTTTTTTACAAGTTTTTCCTTTTCTTCCATCTTTTTCTCGGGTAATCCAAATCGTTCCGCACGTTTTTTGAGGATTTCTTGTTGTGGGTCAGCTGAAACCTTCTTTTTGGTGCCATTTTCTTTATTACTAGCTTTTGCTCCTTTAACTTTAGGTGTAACATTGGTAGCAGCAGTAATAGTTGTTGTTGTTGATTTAGTTGCGGTAGTAGGAGTGATACCAAATCGAGCAGCTCGAATCTCTTTCATTTCCTTTTCATCTAATTTTACTCCAAATCGTTTTGATCTTTCCAATCTACGTTCTGCTTCTAATCGTAATTTCTCGGCTTTCTCATCGATTTTCTTTGGTGGTACGGGAGCGGGTTTAGCGACAACGGGTACAGGTTTAGGTTTAGGAGGAGCTGTAACAGGAGGGACAGTACTTGTAGCAGCAGTAGTTGTAGCAGCAGCAGTAGAAGGTATTGTGGCGTTAGTAACTGGCTTTTTGTCAAATGTTATGGGTGTAAATTTAAAAGATGAAGAAGTAGTAGCTTTCACTGTAGTAGATTGTGTAGTGGTAGTTTTTTTATTAGTTGCTGTTGTTTTTGTTGTAGTAGTAATGGCACTAGGAACGGTCGTCTTCTTTTCTGTTTGTCTAACAATTGTATCAGCTGCTTCAGCCGCGACAGGAGTGGCAATAGGCGTTGCCGCAGTACTACTGGATGCTGTTTTTGTTGCATTACTTGGTGAGGTTGTATTTTTTCTCTTATCATTAAAAATGAAATCAACATCGTCGTCATCGTCAGATAAGACACTCTCTTTTTCAATTAAAGGTAATTTTTCAAGAGCAAATATGTCTTCTGTAGGGAGATCGCTACTATATTTTTCTATGGTATTAATGTGTGAAATAGATATACAATTTAACATTATACTTACAGAATAATTTTAGATTCATCAAAATCACCATCCAACTCAAATTCCTTCTCTAAGCTCTCTAATGCTTTACGCTCATCATCTTTGACAAGTCTTGCAACCAGTTCTTCTTTTTTACCAGAAGTTGGTAGGCCATTCTTTTGTAGTAACTCTATTATTGTCCATTTTTTGTATTAGATTTAAAGAAATATTCTGAATAAAATTAGTTACCTTGGAGCTCTTTTACTTTCAGGGTTTTGTACTTTTCAGACATTGTTTTAAAGAACGAGTAAAAGGGGTGAAAAAATATAAAAGGGAATTCTTTGTCGAGCTGTTGAAGACTTACATATAACAAATTTTTCATTTAACTTTTGAGGCCCATTGGCGGTGAACGGCTAAATTTGATAAATCAAAAGGACTGTCATTGCACTGTTCCATGGAACTTCTTTAATCCTTTCATCTGTAATGCCATATTCTCGAAGAGTTCAAGCATCAATGAATATAATATTGGTAGTGTCGTATTCATTTGTATCTTGTTTGAAAAGTAATTACTTTAGTAAGTATTAGACTCAATGCTTAAATCAAGCACATAAAATGTTTAAATCAGTTTCAACTACATTAATCAGAAAGCCTTATGAAATAATTGCTTATTTACCTTATTTTTTTATTTTTAAAAACCCTCCCCCCCCCCCCTCAAACACATTTGAGTGTATTTTTCTACAATTAAATATTTTTACATAATATGCCTTCAATTTGAATGTTTCAAAAAACTCTTTAAGGTTATAAATTCATTGAAAGCTCAACATATTTCTGTAGGATCGACAAGTAAAAGGCTTGTAATATTTCGAAAAATTTTATGAGAAACAATCCATACATACAACTTAGTAAATACAAATAAGTTGTTAAACCACATTGCAATCACTGAGATTGCAGTATAGTTTATTCATTTTAAATTCAAACGAAATGAGAATATATAATAGAAAAAAAAAAAGTAGAAAAAGGAGATTTAGTATAATACCAAAAAGCTAACTACAATATATTTTTCAATCTCGCTTATTTTGAGCATGACAAAACTATAATGATCAGATCAATTAATAAAGATATATATACGTGTTTATAGTAACAGCTAACATCTATAAATGATATCTTATTCATCTCCCAATTTGAATGAATTTACATTTCATTCGGCCTTTGTCTAATATAAAAATACAATATTTTGAAATTCAATTCGAAATCGTCTAATTTTTTTCTAGGAACGTCTAAATCTCAAGTAACAATTTGATATTTTTCAAATGAAACCTGTAATGTGGCCTAAATATTATACATTTTTATTCATTACGCAAAATCAAAATATGCTCGTACACAATTTGTACTAGAATTCGGCGAATACCTTTTGTAGCATGATTTTATGTTTACAACATGATTTAAAATCATGAATATAAATAAAAAAATATATGAAAAATGAGCTTTAAATGTATAATCAATATGAAATACTATAAAGCATATCTATAGTTTATGCGCAAATAATATAAACATGCAGACATCTTGTACTTAGACTTTTTAAAATATAAAAATTCAAAATCTATTATATATTTCACAAAAAAAAAATTAAAGTTTTTATACAGGAAGAATATTTATTTACTAAAATATACATAGGATTGATACTATTTAAGCAATGAGTCCTTGAAGCTCGCCACCGCCTTCAAGCTTGGTCAAATCATCAGAACCGCCAATATGTTTTTGGTTCATGAAAATATTAGGTACAGTCTTTTGGCCAGTCTTTTTAGCCAAGTATTCTTGAATAGCTTCACCATCGGCTATCATTTCATGTTTAGCATGCTATTATCCCAGTTGAATACATTTGTAATTAATACTTACGATGACTATCCAATTCAATTTCTTCGTATTTAATGTTGTATCCATCTAAAAGGGCTTTTGCCTTCTTACAGTATGCTACAAAATTATATAATGTCAAACTAGGGACCAAAATTTTGTAAAACTACAAGCTTTGAATACACAACTTACGACAAAAACTCTTAGTGAAAATCACGACTTTGTTGTTCTTGATTGCGTCTTCGACAAGTTGTTCAACGTTGGTCATTTTATATATATATATTTATTTATGGTTTATTTTAAAGGAGAAATAAAATGTAAAAAATACCAATTTGGCGCGATTTTTGTAGGCTATTTATTTTGTTGGTTTTATTTATGCAAAACTTAGTCGTTAAAAGCCAGACAATCCAAATGACGTTACTAGATTAAATGTTTTAGTGGTAAAAGCTGTTTGAAACTTCAGAGCCCATACGTAATAACAGTGTAAGAGCAGCATAACGATTGTGTAATAAGATGCGATAACGCTATTAGATGAATCTGATTTATTCGCCGGATTTGGTATATTAATACCATACCCGAGGAGTATTTTATCTTGTTTGCGAAGCTAGAAAATGGCTGTGAAGTGCGAAACTTCAATACTTTATATAATGCACATCATTAAATTCATGATATTTAATCATATAAAGCGTGTATAACCTACTCAAATGACATAGATCCACACCAAAATATATAGTGTGCAAATCTTTTTTTCTTTATTAACCAAAACAAAAATATGCATTTAGTCTGAATCACATTTAAATCTAAAAATGCACGTGCTTTATGTTTATGCTTTGTCCCTTTATTTTATTTTATTGCAGTTAGAGAGCTCATGAACTGCCTTAAATACATTTGTCATTGCAATTTTGAATGCCATGTACTACCCAGACACAGTATAACCAAACGTAATTGACTTTTATCAGATTTTAAACGCGTGTTTCATGATGCAAAATAGCATTTTAACATGCATAATTGAACCCAAAATGGCACAATCTTAACTATTCTGTAACTTTTCTTCACAATACACCAGTAAATAATCTGTAAAATTAATGTTTCTGCTAGAAAAAAAAAAAAAAAAAACTTGGAATTCTACCATTATCTAACAATGTTCAGGAACTGTCCTCGTTATATTACACAATTTTTTTTTTTTAAAAAAAAATTCACAATCTTTGCTTTTATTTCAACATTTTTTTTTTTTTGTTTCAGCTGGAGAAATGACACATTATATCCAAAAGTATAAAAGTTATGTTCCTGAATGGTCGGTAATTTTATTGATTAAACAAATAGAATTAAAAATTTGCATTCTCAGCAAAACAGGAAAAAGTAACTTAATATTTTATATGAACCTAATGGAAAATGATAATGTTGAGATGTTCACAGTTTGAAGTTGCGAATGTGCCGAATAGGAGGTACAGAGAATGATTTAAAGTATTGACAGCCAAATCGTATAGTTTCCAATATTTGTCAATTAATTCTTTTTTCTTTATTCCTCATTTAATTTTAACTCAATTCATCACTGTGAGAAAATAATTGCGATAATGTATTGATTTTCATGAATAAACGTGAAAAAGAGTACTACAACATTTTCATGTAAATATGTCTCGACATTTATATTAACATGAAAAAATGTTATTTAATGTGACATAATGTTCTGATGTTTCAAATGTCGAATTATGTAAACATTATTTTAACATTAGAATAAATTAAAAAAATAAACGTTGACATGAAAAAAAAAAAAAAAAAAAAAAAAAAAAGATGCGATTTAATACCAAAATTAGCATACAGGGAAATTCTCTCTGAGCTTTCAGTCATTGTTGAATGCTCTTCCTTCGGCATTTAGTTTTTATTAAAAGAACACATTGGATTTTGGCTTGTGTGCATGCAGATTAAACCAATATGGATTTTGCATACATGCTTCGTATAAAGAGCATTTTTATTCTCAAAATTGCATAAGATGAAAACGACTGGAAAGCTATTTACTTTTGTTAAACTTAAACTTGTTCAAACTTTATGGCTCAATTTTCCAAATGTAAGTTTAGGCTTACTAAAATATTAAGTAACTCCAATTTAATATGGTATTATTTAAAGTTAACCTTAATACCAGCACTGATAAAATAATTGTACTATAAGAATGCTATTTGGCCGATTATCATCAATTCTCGTGACAATCGCTTTTAGATAGGCCTCTGATCGCCAAATTTTATTGTTATATAAAATCGAAATTTACATTAGTAAACAATGTACGCTATAATATATGTACATTTGGTATGTTTAACTATATCTAGACTCCAAAAACTGAAAACAATCCTTCAAGTGTGGAAACCACACTGTTTTGAATATTGACAAAATAATTTATAAGCCTGATATTTGAAGGTGTTGGATGTATTTCTGCGATGAGAGCCTTCAAAATATGTTAGAAATGTTAAAAAATGTTAAAAAATGTTAAAAAATGTTAAAAAAGTGTAAATTTTGTTAATTGGATAACGGAAAATGAAAGATGAGCATTATATTGGGTAAATTTTTCCAATAATAAGCTATGCATTATATATTATATAATAATTTGTAATTTGGGCGAATAAAAAAGGTAGATAATATAACTACAGATATCATTCTTATTATTTTTATCTGGTAATCACTGCTAAATTAGTGAAGGTTTTTGTTCTTTTAATTTAGGTATTCATTAGTAAATAAATAAAAGTAAAGAGACAGATAAAACCTGCAAGGAATTATGGAATGATTTCCCTGTGGTCTTTGTGAAGTATAAGGAGTGAGGCAAGGTTTTACATTCATGAAACATGAAATATTTAAATTATTAAATTATGATAATTTATTTCGCAAAAGAAAAATTTATAAATACAGCTTAATCTTGATGGGTATCATAAAGATTCAAAAATGGCAGCATAACAAAGCACATTTTTCAATTCTATCATTTTTTTTTTTCATACTAACATTTTCTTCGTCATAAAAGATGACCAGTTAATATTGTTGTCTTGGAAAATTGGTAAAACGGTTTCCCTCAAAACTACGTTTGAATTCATAATACCTGGCATCGACTCTACTTGGCATACTTAGCACTTTTTGTTACCTCTTGAGAAAAAAAAAAGACCCCCGGTTGGTAACGATATAATTAGTAATATCAAAACGACTAAAGGATTATAATAACCTCTTGTGAAGCAAAATATTTGAGTTGACTCTCTAAATCGTGATGAGCATTATCATAACAGCTTTACCTGTAACAACTTTTTGAAAATAATTAGTTAATATCTGAGGAAAATTTAACGAACTATGAGATAGATATGCAGGCACCATTTCAGCAATTGGTATTTGTTTGGGAGATTTATTGCACTGCTGAGAAGGCTGTTTATCCCATTAATTTGGCGAAAACCATTGATGTGCTAAATCAACACTAGTGACATATGCTGCTAATTTAGAAGCTGGTTTTATTTTACTTTTTCAGATAACCAATTATTCTTTCAAGGGATTAGGCACTAATAAAACGTAATAGATTAAGTTGTTCAATGTACAAACCAATACGCAACTAGTAATACTGATTGGCAGTGAATAAATTAGCAACAATGTATGCACTTAAAAATCTTATGCCATACTTCAATATTGTTTTTATTAAATCGTTGAGAAAAATGAATTATAATCTGCAGCAGCATTGGCAAAACAGACAAATACTTTTAAAAAGTCCTCTAATTTGTTAAAAGTTGCGCTGTATAATTGACAAATTTTATTAAAAACATGTTTTAATATACCCAGAAACCATTATACTCCGTAAGTTAAACCATATTTTGTATTTTTTTTTTTTTTTTTTGAAAGTACTTGAGTGAAATTTAAATTTCAAAAATTCAATTTTCATGGTTTTCAATCTTCAATGTTGGGCGTGCCCTTTTTTCTATGACTCGACTCTTACCATGTGCTTTTTGGAATATACCTTATACACTGCTAAATGCATATGAATTGGTCACATTATGCTACCCATTTCAAATTTTATTGTATTTCTCACGAAAAATTAGTGAATTTTTACATAGTAAATTTTGGCTGTGTCCAGTGAATTAAAGTTCATTTTAATTAATATAAATTTACCAAACTAAATCAGCTTTTTGAATACTCTTTTAACATATTTTTTTTTAATTTATTCTTACGTCATATTGTTAAATATATATTTACTGCATTACTACACTTAAAACTGTAATAGAAAAACATGGGCAGATTGAGAAACATTTAACCATTACATATGCTAGGAAACGTTACACTGGCAATATAAGCATGAATGTGCTGTTTATTCTCCCAATAAATAGTAACATTGGACCGTTATAGTAATGTATATTACTGCATATGATGATATGGACAACGTTTCTGCTGTATTCAATTTTTGGTTCAATTTGCAGGCATATTTACCGTGAAATTACAATAGTGTACAGTGGAACATCTGATCATCAAATTTAAGTAAACACTATGGTAAAAAACGAGAAAATAGAAATTTTAAAATTTGCACTTATTTATTTCTTTACATAAGATTGTTATAAAGTTATACCTTTCCGATACACATCTTCACGTAAAACAGTTTCTGCAGCAATTGTCATAGTAGTTTTTTCAGAAAAGCTGTAGTTTATATCTCATTTTACATCTTTTTTCCCGTGGTGAAAGTACAAATAAATGCTTTTTAAAGAACATTGATGTGCTTGTGGCCATATCAAATTTGAAGCTTCAAAGTTTGGAAACTTTAAATACGCATATCTTTCAAAATGTTTGACGTACATAATAATGTTTCATAGTAAAAAAGCTTGTAATCAAGCAAGCAAAATAAATTTATATTTGAAAATACTACTTTCTGACGTTTCGTTAATTGGCTTTTTAGTCAATATCTCAGATACTCTCATTTGAGCAAAACCATGTGCTCTGAGAGCATATAGGAGGTCCTATAGTGTGTTTGTTAGAATACTGTTTACAACGTTGTCATAGAAACTGTACAAAAAAGCTTCTTCAAAAAGTAGATTTTCTGCATATCGAGCTCAAATTAGGGGGACCGAACTATCAAACTCCGATTTATGCTGTCTTTATCTTAAAATATCGAAAAAGTTTCCACCAAATTGACGTTTCAGTCGATAACTTTTGCAATTTTAAAATAACCTCGAAGAGTAATATTTCAAAACAGATATAGAAAGGAGGAAAAATAAATCTAGCAAAAATCCCAATGAAGCTCATACACTATTTGTAAAGTTATTTCCATTAAAAGCGTACAAAAACGTAACTTCAATGGACTATATCTCGAGATAGCAACCTTTTAAGCACAAACTTTATAAGCCAAAAATGATTCTTTCATTTAGTTTTATTATATTTCAACATAAAACTTATTTCGAAAAATCGTGAATTTTCCCTTGTATACCCTCGTCCAAAATTTGACTTTTTCGAAGAAAGCCAATAACTCTATGAAAAATAACACTAGAGTGACAAATAATGCCTCAAATAATAGGTATTTTTTTGCGTTATTTGTTTGTAACGTTAATTTGTATATTTTATTACAAAAGTATTTGTAGAATAACTAAAAACTGATTTTCATGTTTTTGCTTTTTTTGCAAACTTTTTGGTAATAAACGCTTGTAACAAACATATCATTAGATGCAAAATTAAATTTCATGTGGAGGTTACTTAGTAGAGTTATTCAAGTTATTATACACTTTTAATGTCAATTTTGCATTTTAAAAGTTTAAGATTATTTTTACCAATTTTTTCATCATCAGAAAGTTTTTAGTTTAAATTCCCGTCAGACCTGAGTTGTATGAAAACTAGGAGAAAATTAGTCAAAATTGTTTTTTTTTTTTGCAATGTAATGGTATATAGGGAATATTAAAACCAGAAAATATAATAATTGCGAATGAAACAACTCTTTGTAGATTGGAATAAGGTAGTAAAGTACTGTAGTTTTTCAATTCAATTTTACTTCAATTGAATTTATAAAAATTTCTTG
This sequence comes from Mucor plumbeus, assembly GCA_016758945.1. Taxonomy (NCBI): domain Eukaryota; kingdom Fungi; phylum Mucoromycota; class Mucoromycetes; order Mucorales; family Mucoraceae; genus Mucor; species Mucor plumbeus. Next base: position 61,511 of record JAEPRC010000016.1, read on the forward strand.
TAATTTATGAGGAGTAAGAAACAGTACATTTACTAATTCCAAGTAGAAAGCCCCTTTAAGCATCGCTTTATTTTTAGCTTATATCATTTTAACTATGCAATATGCTGCATGACGGCGTTGAATTTCATTAAATTCATACAATTTTTTTTTTGCTATGGTGGTGCGGTATAATTATAAATCTCCTATGCATAGCGTTTCCTTTGAATAAAAATTTCTTTTTTCATAGTGGTAACATGTAAGTTTATTTCTTCATTTTTTATTACTACCATTTTTATTTATTTACAATTAATCCTGATAAAAAAGTAGTAGTGCTGTGTCAACTATACTGTCATAGCCACAAATGCTTCGCCCAAAAAATTTTAAAAAATATATGCTCAATTAGATTTAGATCTGGACTCTGAGCTGGCCAGTCTTCCTTCAAAACGTTCAACGTATGACTTCTCTTCCACCATTTCGCATAACCATGTATGGCAAGACGCATAGTCTTCCTAGAAGATGTACTCCTCATCTTACAAATGTAATAGTTTATAGTACCAAGGCAGAAATTGTTAGAACAAACAATCAACATATGAAGCGTGGTTCATGTTACCATCTAGAAAAACCAATTGACCATAATTACCAGCCCAAAAACAAGACTACACCATGAGGTTGCCACCAACATATTTTACAGTTCTTAGAAGATCGCAGCTCTCATAAAGTGTACTCTGCTTTCTCAAAACCATTGGTTTGCCATTGTGGCCAAACTAGCAAAATTTTGACTCATCGGACCAGACTACCTGTTCCCATTGCTTATCAGTCCAGCCAATATCATGCTCTATGGCCGATTCGAATCTGTTTTTCTTTTGATCATCAGAGAGCTTAGACTTCCTCTCAGCAGAACGGTATTTAAAGCCCAATTTTTTTATCCAGTTTTTTACAGTTGTGCGAGAGACATATTTGCTCATAGAACGGAGTTGTCCCTGAAGAGTTTCAATTGTTTGAAACGAATTACTTCTTATAATTCGTTCCAAATGTCGTTTGGTATAATCATCAAAAGAAGATGACCTACCCATACTCTTTCCTGTTAAAGTCGTACCAGTAGTAGTAGCTACTCTATTGATAGCATCTTCGACAGTCGTACGCTGTACGTCAATCAGGTTTGAAACGTCATATTGACTGAACCCAAGTTGCGATAAATAAAATATAGCACTTAATTTGGTTTTTTTTATTTTATTTTTTGATCCTTTAGGATCTTGCAATTTTTTTAATAACAATTTGAACTGCTTTACTCATATTATGATAAGGCAAAATAGCTTGAAGCAGAAGTGCAGAAGAAAAAATTCGTGATTTCTTTAAATGGACGAAACAATTGTTACCATATCATGACTGTATTCATGCCATCTACTACAACAATTCCAGGTATGTACATTGAAACTCTTACTTAACATATCCATAAATAGTATACTTTACTACATACTACATAATATAGATTCATTTATGTTACACCTTATAGCTATAAACAATAATTTTTATACTTTTTTCTATTGTAATACCACAGTATGTTCCTGGCTTTATTTCATATTTGCAATTATTATGAATTATTATTAATAGGAAATTTTAACAGTAGTTATTAGTCAGATTTTCGTAGCATTTGCGCTAGCTGGTTTATTAATAAATATCTTTAAGGTATATCTTGATAATTATTTCCGTAATACAATTAAAAAAAACTATACTGACATGGCCCCTGAGATAATTATAACTACTAAAACATTTAAAACCAGCCATATTTTATCTCTTAAATGAACTTTACTATCTATTTTGTTTTCTTAAAACAGTTAAAAAACTGATCAATTTTAGTTTGCTCTTATTTTTTATATTGCTGTGTAGATAATTCTGGCGACTGTGTTGAAAATAGTATCTCTAGAAGTGAAAAAATAGTAAAAATTGATATCCTTCACAAAACAAATGGTAAATTTATTGATGATGATTCTGGTACTCTTTTTGAAAACCTGAAGGTCGAATTATATAATATTTGTCTTGCTAATTTTGTTGCTCAACAAGCTGTACCTTGAGAATGTCATCGACAATTAGTTCGCTTGATAAAAACAAACATTTGAAATTATGATAAAATGAACCATGGTAAGATGCTTCACATTCTTTAACGTTATTATAATTATTTAATAGAGGCTTCTAATGCACAGATCATGCGTGGCCCTGCTGTAGATGATTTACTAAAACAAATTGTCAATTGTAGCACATAAATATGACCCCTGTGTGCAAGGATGTAGGCTATATAATTTAAATGGCGAAGACAAAACATATAGATTTTGTGAAAGAAACCGTTTTGATGAGAGCCGTAAACTAGTTCAAACAATGAAAATTCTTTCAATTGGGAATATCATATCAAAGCTGTTGACGAACGAAACAACAAGAAATGAATTATCTTACCGCCATAACTACGAACGAAATCCACAAGTTCTAAGAGATTTTTTTGATGGAGATCTTTACCAACAATCCCTTGACGAAGGAAAATTTAGTGATGCAGATGATTGTGCTGTCATTTTGTTTACAGATGCTTTTGTTAAAGATAAAAAAGGCACCCATACATTCAATATGGTACACCTTGTAATATTAAATTTCGACGCAAAAATTCGATATCACCAAAAATACCATGTACGGTTGGCAATTACACCAGGTCCTTCAAAGTCCTCATTGGACAGCTTTCTGCTGCCTATACTTGCTGAATTATATTTTTTGGAAACTCGAGGTATGATTGTCAACAGAAATGGTGTCCAAATTTGCAGAATAAAAGTATTCATAATACTAACAGGCGGTGATATACCAGCAATTAATTTTCTGAGCCGTGTGGCTCCCCACCAAAGCGCCTACCCTTGTAAGTATTGCGTTCATAGGGCTGTGCATCCTCAAAGTCGTCGACATGGAACGTACCTTTGTAGAACTGATGGTGAAATGAGAACCTTGGAGCAATATAGACATGGTGGCCCTGGTAGAGGCATTTTTGGTCCAAGTATATTTGCTGGGTTAGATATCTTTAAAGGACCACTGACATTTCAAATTGAAGAATTGCACACTATAAGTCGTGGAGGTGGGTTTCTTCTATACGCTATGCTCACTGTTGATAATTCCAAGACAACAAAGTATTATCACAAGATGGATCCTGATCTTGAAGATTATGAAAGAGAAACGTACCCATTCTTTGTTGACAAACGCACGATGGAGGAAATTGGCCAACAAATAGAAGAAACAAGAAAGTATTTGCCTGTTACTTTTGAAGGATCATTTCTGGACATGATCAAGCAGACTAGAGGGACGAGGGCTGTAGATTATAACGATTTTATGCTGTACATCGTTCCAACTTTGATTGTTTCGAAGATTCGTACTCGTGCTGCACAGCAAGCTATCACCAAATTAGTCAGAGGTTGCTCTATTGCATTACAGAGGAAATTGTCAGTAGATGATTTGAATGAAATGGATGCTTGTTTTCAAGTATTTTTTCGTTTTGCATCTCTAAGATAGATCAAAGACAACTTTCTGTAAGCGTTTTTAAACCTATCACACATTATTTATCCCACATATCTTCTGTTTGTCGCACGGCTGGTCCTTTGAAAGTGTATTCTGCCAGGAGTCTTGAACGAAGCATTAGATTCTTCAAAGACTTGTTTACCGGTACTGTTAAGACACAGGCTCAGGCATCAAACTTAATTGAAAAGGTTGCAATTAGATTATTTGTGAATCAGTCAGTCAATGTGGTTGATGCAGCAAATATAATTAGCCCGCCATCTTATTCTGACGACACCTACTGGTACAATGCTGATGATGAAAACTGTACTGCGCAGTTGTGGATACCATTTCTAACTGTTCAATAATTATGCGACAATGCAGAAGAGATTGAAGGTATACAAGTTGGTATATTGAGAAAAGCCTTGAGGAATTACTATCGTCGTGAGATTTTGGAGAGTGGTATAATCATTGAAGGCGATATTAATTTTGTTCTTACTGGACGTGCATGGTTGGATAAACCTATGGTTATTTTTTCCAGGTTTTATGCCAGAAAGAACCGTTAGTCTCGTCGTACTGGCTATTATATAATGTTTGATAACCCGTATTTTTCACAAAGGTTTGGATGTCGAAGAAGGAGGTTTGTTGGGAGGTTTTATTTTTCTTTAAGCATCATTTTAGGGGTAGTCTTTATTTGTTACCATTTTTTCAAGTAATGAAGCGGCGTACTAACGCTGTTTATGATACATTCATTCCTGTTCAAGGAAAGTCCAAATGTAGCCCCAAAATTTGCTGTCATCTCTGTTAACAATGGCATTAACTCACAAGTTGGTTTAGTTCAATTTATTGGAAATAGAACTAAACTTTCTGTCATTTCACCTTCCCATGTATTTGAAACAGATATGTCAATTACTGCTGGCAGTATTCCTGACCTCTAGGCAGCTGTTTCTCCTCGTTTTTTTTAATTTTATTATACATACTGTCTAACCAATAAATATTCTTTTTAATTCTTTCTATTATTGTACAAAATTAGCGTAACAACAAGCGAGTTATGGTTTTTTTTTCATGTTTGTTTTAACTTGTTTGTATGTTTACACTACGGGAAAAAGGGTGCAAAATGAGGTATAAAATACAACGTTTCTGAAAGAACTACTATGATATTCTCTGTAAAGACTCTTTTATATGAAGATTTTATTGGGAAAATATGAATTTATATTAATTTTACGTAAAAAAGCAAATAATTTCAAATTTTAAAATTGCCATTTTCGCATTTTTTCCCAGTGTTAGCTATTTATAATGAAATTTATACTGAATTGCTGTACTTTTATACATATAAAATAAAGGAAGAAGCACATACTAGAAAAAGTCTTGTATGCATAATAATAGAACAGATATTTTCATGTTATATTTTTAAAGTTGCTGGATGTACATTGAAAAACATGTATGTACTTATTTAAAGGAATATTTCTCCAAAGTTTTTTAATATTAAACAAACATTTTTTTTCTTATTAAGCTTGTGAATTATTTTATAGTTCTCTATTTGCTTTATTCATAATGTGCTATATATACCTACAAGTACTATATTAATTGAAAGTTATTTTCGAAATATAAAAAAAACCCATAAAAGCTCAAAAAAGCTCAAAAAATCTATTGTGTCCATTTGATCTTTGCACAAAGCACATGGACAGAAGCATTTGGTCGTAGTGTACTACTATTCAAAAATTTCTTGAATCTGCTACTTCTACTATGTACTATTGGAAGTCATATGGATCATATTTTTCTGAAATAAGGTTCTTGTTGTAAGCCTTTTACGATCGTAAAAAGTAGGCTTCAAATGGTTTTCAGAAGGGTTTCAATTTTTTTTGCTTCAAAGTGTCGAGCCAAATGACGTCAAATTTTCAATAAGGATGTACCTCCCCACTATTAGCTTTTGGTATCCTTCCAAAAATCAAAAAGTTTCAAGATTTGATACCAAAATACAAATGTATTGACTCAACAATGACGAAACTGACCTAAAATTGAATGAAAAAAATCAAGTACCTAAATATAGTTATTGATCGTTTATAATCTCAAGATAGCTCCCATTAGAAGCTATTTTGTATTTTTTATTTGAACGAAAAATATTGATTTTGTGTCGAAATAATCAAAATAATAGTCTACATTACAGCTTAGATTCTATCATAACTGAATCCCAAATTTTATTTGACAGATTAACCAAAAAATAATACAAAATACAAAATTGTCCAATGGCTTATAAACTGAAGAGTAAGTCGAGTTAGTATATTAAATAGTTTGATGTAGAGTTTTAAAATTTGCATCGAACTAAATAAAATTTGAATAAATGTCTTACATCAAATTCTCCCTAAAATGCGATTGAAATTTTGAAAGTTTTTTTTAAAAATATTTACCACGTTTAATAATTATATTTCAATTGTAACTTAATGGTATAATTTACAACAAAATTATCTATCGATTAAGCTATTGAACAACGTTTTAGCTATAATTTTCGTAGAGAAAACAAAAATTTTGTCATTTTTTTTTCAAATTCAGAATTCGGAATGAGGGTATACTGGTGTTTTTTTTTGAGGAAAATCAGATATTCTCTTTTTACGCATTTTTGTGGCTATCTCCACGAAAAATTGACATTTTGAAAAGAGCTTTGGTTTATCTGACAAAGCTCAATGACATCTATGACATGAACAAAAAATAACTGCCGTTTAATTTAACAAATACTCTGAAATTTGTTACAAAAAAATATGAAAAAAGGAAAAAAAACAAAGGTGTGCAGAATTTTATCATACTTAACAATGTTATAAAGGGCTAGAAAACGTGTAAGGCTTGTTATTAATGAGTGCTAAAATAACTTAATTTTTTGTAGAGATATGACGGCTCAAAGGTTTGATTTTTAGAAGTAAAATACGTGTAAAAATCTGAAACATTAGCATTGAAAAAGTTACACCAACTGCAAAAAGTAAAATATTTCCAGATACTTGTTTTTGGATAGAATTTAATTATCGCATGTAGGTTTGTATATACCTTTTTTCTGGTATTTTTTAGTAAAAAAAAAGTAGAGTAGGGATGAAAAGCAATGCTTAGTTTACAAGGAAAAAATAGTAAAATGTATCTGGTTTTGAGTCTTTTGTGAGATATAAACCACGTTGGGAACAGATGATAGCGTTATTTATTGTGCAAGTTTAGGGGTGAACCAGGACCTAAGCTCTATAGGTTCACTAGGCAAGTATAGAAGGAGATTCGTTGCATAAACCAAGACATTTTATTTCCTTGGTATGTAAGGGATGGTTTTTAAGCAAAAAAATAATAAAAAAAAAACTGGACATCTCTCTTGGCTGGAACCTCCCCCCTCCTCTCGCCTATAATAAGTGGGTCCAAAGAATTGAAGGAAAATGGTTTGGCTAGGAGTTATACTGTAAGTTAAGTCTGAACTTCAGCATAATAGTTATAGTATATGTTCGGTTACGGTATGTAATATGATAATCAACATTGCACAAAATATGTCAATGGTTAAGCATGTTATAAAGCATTGCAAAATGAATAAGTTTTATTGTTGAAGTAGTATTGCAGCTGGGGTTTTTTTTTCGCTAAGATATTTGTTAACAAAAGTCTGGCAATAACAATAAAAGCAGAAATCTTCGATGGTTATCCCGAATGAAGCTGTCGAAATCAGAAAATCATCTAATTTCATATTTGATAATATTTCAAGCTTATTTCAAGTTCTTTTTTTTTTTTTTTTTTGTTTTGTCAAACTTACCATAGTTACATACAGCGGAGAAGTAATCGCCCCCCATTTATCTCTCCAATATCATGTAAACGCGGGAATTTCGAAATACTTTTTTTTTTCTTTTCTGTTCTGCGAATATCGCGTTTACATCTAAAAAGATAAACAATGACAGATTCTAATCCATTCGGTGCTTTGAACCAAGATGAAGACACTTATGATACATTTCAACAAGGAGAGCAAAAAGATGCAACTGTAAAATCCAATTCACATGATTGACAAGAAGAAATGCAAATTGATTTTTTTTTTTTTTTTTTTTTTACAACAATAGTTTTTTGACATAAAAAGTCTTGTACCTGATGTGAAGGTAAAGCTTTCAGATGCCCAAGTTGTTCAAACCGAGAATCAAATTTCGTTATTGGCATGTTCAAGTAACTACGGTTATTTCGTAGCTGCCACTGCAAATGGTAAACTATGTAAAAATACAATTTCAAACTTTGTGTAATTTAACTGTCAATATAGGTTTTTGTCTTGGACAAAGCGAAAAAATGAGAAAAGCTGTTTATCGAGCACAAAAAGGACAAGTTGTTTCATTTGATGATTTAATTCAAGTTGAAGTAAAGGAAGGAAAAATCAATCATGTCAGTTTATCAGCAGATCAACTTCAATTGTATGTCAGTGTGCTCGGTGGAACACTTTTGACATACAACGTTCAAGATATTGTCCAACAAGTATGTGTGTCAGATATTCAATTGAAAATGTATCATGTAGAATTAATCAATTTCTATAGAAAGAGGCCGCTACACCATCGCAGACTTATGACGTTGGAAGTGATATAATTATTATCCAACCTAACCCTGAGGCTTATCCTGATATTATCGCTATTTGTACAAAGGAAAATCAATGCGAATTGATTCAAAACAATGATGTAATTGCAACTATGCGTAATGTTCATAGTATTTGTTGGTCTCGTAAAGGAAAGCAAATTGCATGTGGTTCCTTAAATGGATCAATTTTTACTTACGATATAGAAGGCAATCAAAAAGATGAAATTTTACCTCCTGCTGGTTTCCAAGATGAAGAATCAAATCGAATTGGTAGGTGTTGCATATTATATAAATATATAAGTAATAATAGATGCTAATTTGCAATACAGTTGATACTATTATTTGGCTCGAGAACAATGTATTTTTTGCCATCTACACTCAAAAATCAGAAGATAACGATGATATACACACACCTTATATTGTGGATCGCAAAGCTCCAGAAGATGAAAAATATGTTTTAATGGATGAAGTACTCCCTATTTTAGCAATGGAATATCCAAATGAATATTTCTATATTGCTGTTGTACGTAATATTGGACCAGAGGCTAAAACCGCCATTATTTTAGCTAATTCTGCTGCAACCGAATTAAATGTCGTCGGTCAAGGAGATGATGGCAAATGGGCAACTTGGATGATGGATCATGTACCAAGTTTACCACTTTCTATTGACGATGTTGATGATACATATCCTGTTGGTTTGACTGTAGATTACTCTGCTTCAGAACCTTTACCGCCTTTTGATCTTGCTGAGGATGATACCCCCGTACCTCCAATGCCCGTTCTTTACATGTTGACTACTGATGGTCTTTTACTTTCTTATCATATCTATAATGAGAATTTGGCAAAATCTGGTACTAAATGCGAGGAAATGGTAGAAGCTAAGGATTTAAGCACAATCCCAGCACCTCAAAAATCTGTAAATGCCACAGCATTTGGTAATACAGAAAGCAAAATTCCATCTTTCAATTCCCTTAACAAGAGTGAAAAATCACCTAATGCATTTGGAGCTACTAGTAGTACTAGTTCATCTTATGCCACATTTGGTTCTTCTGGGTTTGGCTCTTCAAATGGTGCCTCATCAAAGCCGTTTTCGTCATTAGCTAGATCATCTTCCACTGAGACTAAATTACCACAACCTGTCTCTGCTTTTGGAAGTACAAGCACATTTGGGCAACCATCTGGATTTGGCCAACCTACATTTGGATCAACCACTGCGTTTGGATCTTCTTCTTCTTTTGGTTCGGTATCTTCCAATATGAGTCAAGTTACCTCTCCATCATTTGGTGGATTTACCGGCATGGTAAAGAACCCAAAGAAATCAAACTCTGCTAAATCTGATAAACCATTTGCTGATACTTCATTTGCTCCTTCAACATTGGAGTCTGATACAAGCGCTTCAACTGATGAGAAGCCTTTGAATTTTTCTGATGAAAAGTCTACCCCTTCATCTAATCAATCTACATATACATTTGGTCAAAAGCCAACATCCGCATTTGGTACACCATCTGTGTTTGGTCAAAATCCATTTGGTCCGACATCATTTACCTCTACCCCATCTTCTGCAACTTTGAAATCCAAAGATTCTGAAAACCTCTTAAATGAACCTGTCAGAAACACTAAAAGAGAAGAAGAAGAAGTTATTTCAGAGGAACCTAATCAAGACAATTTACCAAAGCCAACTGACGATGGTGTTGTACCAGAATCTCCTAAAGATGTAATAACTGATAAATCAAAAGACAGCTCAGCATCTGAAAAAGAAAAGAAAGGTGAAAACACTAACAATAATAAAGAAAATGAGCAAGAAGCTACTGCTTCTATTGTACAAGCAGCAACCGAAGCAGATCAACAAGCTTCTTTAACTCCTAAAGAAGAAAAATATGATGCAGGATGTAGCATGTCAGTCGAGCAAGTGGAAAAATCACTCGAAGAAACTGATGTAGATGTATGTAGTGGTAGTGAATTCTCCAAAACTGACAGTAATCAAGATGATAAAGAAGGCTATGAAAATGGTGTAAATTCAGAAGATGATTATTTTGATGAAGAAGATCAAACCAATTCTGAGGAAGAAAGTGATGATAACGAAGAAAAGAAGCCCGCTGCTGAAGCTAATCGTAAATTAGAACAAGAGCGTACTGCTGAGAATGAACGTATTGCCAAGGAAAAGAGAATTCAGGAAGAAAACAAGTTGGAAGAGGAGCGTATTGCTAATGAAAAAAGAATTGCTAAAGAACAAGAAGAGAAACGTATTGCAGAAGAAAAGCGTATAACTGAAGAGAAGCGAATTGCAGAAGAAAAAAGAGTAGAAGAAGAACGCATCGCAAAAGAGAAAAGATTAGAAGAGGAGCGCATAGCTGAAGAAGAACGATTAGAAGCTGAAAGATTAGCAGCTATTAAACCGAATCTCAAGTTTTCAGTTATGGTTAAAAATGATGAAGAACTCGAGCCTTATGAAAGATCCAAGGGTCTTCCACCTATGGCTGCTGAATTCGAAGATATTTATTTCAGTACACTTGAAGACATGGAATCTGTAAGTAATTTAGCAAAAGAAGAAGACATATAGGCACTAATGATGATTATAATTTTAGACTACTTTTCTTTTAGACGAAATTGAAGATGAATTGTCTATTAGAAGCCGAAATATCTTTAATCCAAAACATGCAGATGTTTTTAATGATTTCGAACATGTTTGGAAAGTTGCTGATACAGATTCCATCGCCAATATTGTAAATAATTTGAATGTCGAAGCCAAATCAGCCGAGGTTACTGTACAATCCAACAAGGAAATAACTGACAGACTTATTGAGGATACTGAGAAATGTAAGTAAAATAATTTTAAAATCTTTCATTTTATATTAAATTCTTCATTGTAGTGAAAGATGATAGAGATATTATTGGAGAATATCTCGATAATGATGATCACAAAGAGCCTTTGGAAGGTGTAAACATTTCAAATGAATTAGAAAGCAAAGAAGATTATTTACAAACCAAGAATCAAGACATTGAAGCCTTATTTCAGAAAGTGGATTCGAAAATTGCTCAAATGAAGGCACAATCAAATAAGCAACTACCATCGAAATTCAGGTAAGTTTTAGTAAATCTAAATTTGAATATCCTTGATCTGACACCCTTTTTTGTAATAGCAAAATGAAAAAATTTGAATTAGAAAAGATTGTTCGTGATATTCGAAGAGATATTAACAACTACGACAACAGGATTTATCAATTAGCTAATGAAGAATTAAACTCTCGTTGCAAGAAATAAAAGAATAGCTCGCATTTACATACCATTAGATTCATGTTTTTTTTTTTTTTTTTTTTTTTTTTTTTTTTTTTTTTTTTGTGTATAAAACAATGTGACTATATCCCCAATATTTCCATTGGGGTCAAATTAGCCCAATAAATGGATAATTTTCATGAGCTTCGATACAAAAAAATTAAATTCTAAATTGTATTTCAAACACACATTTCTTCTTTAAGTATAGAAAAAATAAATATAAAGAATGTCTGCACTTAATACTATCTTTGCTGCTGTAAGTTTTGTTATATTAGATACAGACATTATTAAACTAAATTTTTTTGAAACTAAAAAATAGCATGGTGTCATTCAAGCAGCCATTGCCCTTCAACTTTTGTTACTTCCCCATGCAACTACATTTATTATCCCTCATGAATTAAATTTGACTGAAGTCTTATTATTGCGTTTTTATGGAGCTGGTGTTGCATGTATCGCAATTATTAGTTTATTATGCCGTGATATGCCAAACATGTTGCCTTGTAAGCGTGGTGCAGGTAAATTAATTATAAACATTGACAGACACATGGATCAAAAACATCTCATTTTTTTTTTACATAATTTTTAGCTGCTGGTTTCTTATTTTATCATATGATTATGACATTGGTTGTATTCCAATCTCGTAATGATGGTCCTCTTCCTGTAGAGACTAGTTGGGGTATTTCTGCTTTCCATGGTATTCAAGCTTTCGTTTTATACGCTTGGTATACTGCTACTGCTGGTCAAGTTAAAGCATTTTTAAAACAAGGAAGTGGCTCCAATAAACAAAAGAACCATTAGATTTATATAATATTTTCAAGTTACATATACATTGCTACATCAATAAAACTTTTTAATGCAAAATTTCGTAATTTTTTTGTTTGTCCCGGACCAAATATGGCCATATTTTTGTTATCATGACAACACATCTCATTACATCTCCGCAAATGAAGCGCACTTGAGTTGACGCTGTGGTCATTCAAATCGAATGGAATGACAGGCAAACAAATGAATCCTCCTTTCCGTGCACACACGTCTTGATACAACAATGAAGTTCAGTGCTGGTACGATCAATTAAACAAATAATTTTAAAGAGAAAACGAGAGAGAGAGATACAATTGACTGATGATTTGGAATTGGATGGATGGGAAATTATACAAATGGATGGATGGATACAAACGAGATTGAAAGTTATATTTTTTCTTTCTTTTTAACTGTAGAATACGCATATTCTCCTTATCTCACATATCTCTCTCTCTCTCTCTTTGTCGCTTTCTCTTTATTTTGTATCAACATTTTAGAACAATTTAACTAAAATTGTTTTTCTATCATTTAGATGTTAGCTCCTCTCGTAGAAAGAGCAGAAAGGCTCACTTCGCTGCCACCTCCGATGTCCGTCGTAAGATCATGAGTGCTCCTTTATCTAAGGAACTCCGTGAGAAGCACAGCGTTCGTTCCATTCCTGTCCGTAAGGATGATGAAGTTATGGTCGTCCGTGGTACCTACAAGGGTCGTGAGGGTAAGATTGTTCAAGTTTACCGTAAGAAGTGGGTTATCCACATTGATCGTGTCTCTCGCGAGAAGGTCAACGGTGCCACTGCTCCTATTGGTATCTCTCCCTCCAAGGTTGTTATTACTAACCTCAAGTTGGATAAGTCTCGTGTCGCTATCCTTGAACGTAAGGGTAAGAAGGATGCCATGAAGCAAGTAAGTTATAGCTGTATTTTGATAAAAATATTTTTTATATTAATGATTTTTCTTTTAATAGTAAATAACCTATTATTTCATCTTTCAATAATAATGGTTTCTTTTTTGAAATAAAGAAAAAATCTCACTTTTTGCAAGCTGTATATATAATATATTTTTCTTATAGCTGTGTGGGCAGTGGCTATTATTGAGCGTATATAGGGTTTGGATAGTTTAGGCTGCTATTTTATGCATTAAGTAACGACAAACAACGTGAAATATTTATATTTGGAACACTTCATTCTTGTTTTAATGATTAAATGCAAAATGTGATAAATAATAACATTAATTGTACATGGCTTTAAAGGTTTTTAGTTGCACTTTTAATGCTTTTTCGTGATTCCAAAACCACAGAGAATTTTTCTAAACCTTCCTGTATATATCAAAAACTTTTCTTTTCTCAAATATATCGTTGAACAAAGATGAAATAACCTTAAGAGGTCAGATTATAGCAATGGTTGATTGTTTAATTAATCTCCGACGTCAAATGTAAATTCAGGGGAAACCATTTGATTTGAATCAAACGTTATAAGGAAGATAGATTTGAATATCTAAATCAACACCAATCATACATATTAATAGAAAATACTCGAAGGTGCTTTTTGAGGGTATTAAAATACTAAAACCCGTCTTTTAAAAGCTTCAGAAGTATTTCTTCAAGTAAATTGAACGTTTTATTTTATAAAAAAACATGAGCTAAAGACTATTTTGCAGCATTAATCGTTCATTTTTTAGCTTAAGACAGATTTAACTGCTATACATAGAATATCAGATATCTATTAACATTTGTAAATTATTCAAATCCATATCAAAAAACTCTCAAATGATAGCTTTGAGACTTATTTACAAAATAGGTTTGTTTGTTGATAAATTTACATACTTGGACGGCCACATTGTTAAACAGGATGAAATGAAGGTTTCCTATATTAAAAAAAAAAGAGGCTCCACATGATAAATAACAATAACAACAAATGACATGGTCATGATGATTAAAGGATTATTTATTTATACAATCGTTTCACTGCCAATTTGAGAATTTTGAGCGTAAAAAAGTTATTTTTTTACGACTCAACTCAGCGATGTGTATCTTAATATTTATATAACTTTCCTGCGAAGAAAAGCGATCGTTTCATTTCTCTCTTGGCTTCATTTACATTAAACATCAGATGGCCTCAACGGTTCTTAAGGCCCAGGTGTTTCTCTTATGAGTGCTGTATTACAATTTGTACTCTGTTTCCTCCCTTTTTTAATTGATTGGTTTAAATAATAGGATGCAAATTTTGTAGATGCAGTATTCATTTATTTGTATAACCAAACATGTTACTTGAACTAATACTTTCCAACCGATTGTTTACTCACTTTTATTATATACTTCACTTGCAAAAAAAATTGCTAAACTTTAATGTCTAAATTTTGATTATAATTTAGTTTTGAGTATTAAATTTAATAGGATTTATTGTTAAAAAGACAATCATTTTATGCACTCTTCTTTACACGATAGCCCTAAAGTCGTATTATCCAGCTTAGAACAAGCCAAGAATTAGAAAGTAAATTTGAAAGTCTGATTAAAAGACCCTAGCTATGCATCAAACCTTTCAATCATATTATGTTATAAATAAAGCTTTAATCCTATATTCTATTTTTCAATAAATCCCATATTCTGATAATCTTTAGTTGTTGCATTAGAGCTATGTAAATAATAGTAATAGAAAATAGTAATAAAAAATAATAATAGTAACAATAATGATAACAATGAAATCTAACGACGACCAAAAGAAGAAATTGTAGAGCGCATACGATTCCAACGAGAAGAAGAAGGAGGAGGAGGAGGAGGAAGAGAAGTTGATGGTTCAACAATAGGTATATTAACAGTTATGATTTGCTCAGGGGTATTATTAGTCATACGAGCAGGTAATTCAATCACACTTTCTCGGTCTGCGGCCGCTGCTTGTTGTGCAGCTTCGTGTATTTGACGTCGCATATTTCGCGGTAAACTTCTGGCCATCCAGGATCTACTAAACTCTTCTGCTCGATCAGCACTAATGGTAGGACCAAAAGCACTAGATGGAGATCCATTTTGACTAGATCTTAACGAAGAAAAGAATGAATGATAAGAAGGGGGAGGAGGAGAAGGTGTAGATGTAGGTAATCCTTGTTCATTTTCAAAATATGTTTCTGTTTGATCCCCTTCTCCTTGTTGTTGTTCTTCATCTACTTCAGATTTTGGTATATCCAAGGAACAATCATGTTTGCATAATGGGCAAGATGCCGATTTTATGGTCAGCCATGGGTCTATACATATAGAAAGCTGTTACTCATCTGCTAAAACTACTCCTTTTTATGTGTTTTACCTATACATTCACAATGATACTCGTGACCGCAAGGCAATTTACGAACTTGATCTCCCAATGCAAATTCATCTAAGCAAATTACACATGCATCGTCAAATTCATCATTTGTATTAGTTGTGGCGGCTGTAGCTGTTGGTGTAGTTATTGATATAGCAATGGAAGATGATAATAATTCAGCATTCTCTAAAGCCTTGGTTGAGCGATTTGATTCTACACGAGATAATTCAAAATTCGGTTCATCTCCAATAATTCGGGTAGGAAATAGAGATAATGATGCAGGATCAATTGTCCTTTTTTGAACTTGCTGTATATTGGCAGTTTCTAATATGCCACTTTCAAATAAAGCACGCTGACGGCGTCTTATACGCCAGAGATGCCAATGCATACCAACTAATTGAAATATTGTCATATTATATTAAAAATAAACAGAGAAAAAAGAGGGAAAGAGATGTAGTGGATTGTAGATTAAAGTATATTTATACAAGATAATGTATAGATTTTTGGAAAAATAAAGGGTTACTAAATTTAGTATTTCGGAACATCAATCAACAACACAACAACTTACCTGAAGCTAGAAAACTAATTGCCAATAATGCAACTACTATAATTAAAGTGAATTCCCATGCACTAGGAAACCCACCTACAGCAGGATGCATCACAAGATTTATAGCAGGTTGAAAAGTAGAAGAATTGTCAAACGTTGTATTAATAGACTGATATGATGTGTATTGTAATAAACTTATTAATTCCAATCCAATGTTTAAATCGACATAATACATGGATATTGTAAGATTTCCTTTTATAATTTTCTATGCAGCATGTTTAGTTTATGTTTTTGCATAAGAAAAACCTAATTTACCATAGACCCTGATGTATCGTCATCTCTGAATGAAACATCATCATATATTATGACACCTTTAGCACCATCTAATTCTGAATAATAAACTTTATCATAGAAATTGCATCCGCCACCCTTTTTAACCAATGCAATTTTGCTAGGTAAAAATGACACTGAAGGTGGTCTTATATTAAAAGAAGTATTTAATTGACATGAATAACCTCTATCGTATAGAGTTCCCTACAATAATGCATTGTTAATATAATAGCTTTAAATGTAAAATTGTATATGTGTATTTATATAAATATAAATATATTTACTTCAAGTCCTGAAGCTGCAGGCTGTGTTAGATTTTCAAATGGTACAATGCCAGACTTGTAATCTTTTTGATGAAGTACGGTATTTTGTAGATCCAAAACAGAACCATTTGAGTATATTATAACTGGATCTACAATGGGATTATGGTTTTTACTAATGGATTATTTAAACAACGAATATTTTGTTTCTTTTTGTATGATTACTTGAAGATATATAGACATCACTGGAAGAAAATAAGCTAGCAGAAACTATATTGCACAACGATATAGTTATTATCAATAGCATTTTCATCTTTGAGTTTGAACAAGAGAAATTGATAGAAAGGAAAAAAAAATAAATATAAAAAACAAAAAAAAAAAAAAAAAAAAAAAAAGAAAACAATCAAGTGGAAGAGAGACTGTGCAAGCTGTATATTTGGTGTTTTGTGCAATCAACCTACATGTAATTTAGAAATTGCCATTCTTTCGGGCCGGTAGTTTTGTCGGGGAGCACAACATTGTGAATTGATCTGGTCTTCCATACTGATTAAATAGTTATATAGTGGTTTGTGATAAGTTGAGCAAATTCGGGGGTATAAAATGATTGTGGTAGAATGTAGATCAGAAAATTGCTTTTCTGTATTTTTCTTGAAAATATACAGTTGTATATTTCAAATGTGAATCAGTCTATGTGATTGCAACGAAGATAGCACTGTAGCGGTTACCTTTTTTTTATATAACATGTATTAAGGACTTGAAGAAATCAAAAGAAGGCGATGATAGTTGAGAAATAAAAGTGATTTTGCAAATTAAAAGAAGTGCATTCAAATAACCAGCAAAAGTCCTTTTATAAGCAAATAAAACAATTAAAAGATACATACATACAGAAAAAAGCCTAGTATTGCTGGATTATGCCATTGAATATATAGTTTACGAAAAATAAATTGTGTATTCTCAACGAATATATAGGACATGTTCTAAAATTGGATGAAACCAAAGCAATAATGTAGGTAATATTTGTATACAAATTAGTCAATCTGTCTAATTCATGCATCAATATAATAACACATGTAGTCAAGCTGCTTGTGAGAAACAAAAAATAGTAACAGAACAATTGGGTCAAAGAAAAGATAAAAAGGCAAGCTTCAAGAGAGCGTCCCAATTATTGCTCAATTGTTTATCAAGTAGAATTGGTTGTGTGGAAGCTGGTGTAAATAAAACTAGTACAACATAAGAAATTGAGGAGACCTATATTAAAGAGCGAATAATACTAAATAGCTCTCATCAAAGGATCAAATATCAATATAGTATTTCCAGAGGACGACATTAAAGCCGTAGGCTTGATCTCTACTGCTATACAGAATTGAAAAGCAATTTAGCAATTCAATATCAACCTCGTTTGATATAGATGTTCAACGCAGAATTGGTAGTGGCATTTAATCAAGGCCCAGTACCATTTATTTCAAAATTCAAACACTTAAAGTTATCACAAAATATCAATAAAAGTCCACATTTATTACCACCATTTTTGAAACTTGATTTACATTGCTTCCAGCTTCATTGACATTTCAATAAAGAGATGTTCATTATTGTCTTTTATGCAACAGTCAGTTAGCCAGCATCTTCTTGTTCCTTCCTACACACAGATAAAAAGGATAATGCAATAAATGATTGCGAAGATTTTTCTCAACTTTTGTATCGTTTATTTAATAAACGAACTACATATAACTAAATATTGCCACAATATATAATGAAAAATTGACAATACCCAAATCTTACACAATGATCAACATCCTCCCCACCACCCCCAGATCCTAAAATGCTACCTTATCGCATTATATCTATCTAGTTCAATAATATCAATGATGCAAAATGGTTTTAGAAGGCAGTTTTTTCATGATATTTAGATACTGACAACGCAAGTAGTAAACTATATAGTATTACAATTTTATTTTGTTTTATTTTTTTACTCTTTTCCTTCTGGATTTAATCTCCACATCTTTTTGGGATATTTTTCTAATCTCTTTACAATTGGTTTAATATAAGCCAATAACATGAACAATCCCAATACAACACAAAGTGTACCAACAATAAAATAACCATCTCGTTCTAATTGACATGTGCCATTAGCTTGTGTACACCAATCTTTACCGGCTTCAACTGAACATGAAAGATATTCCCCTAATTCATTTGGTATAGAACATGTATTCACTGTAAAATAATCCACTGCTTCCAATACGAAAAACTTTGGCCAGGTACCACCGAAATTACTAAATGTATTCAAAAGCTTTAATTGTAAATGTTAGTTAAATAATCTTGAATCGACATCAACTTTTTTCTTACCGTCATATAAGTACCACCAATGATAGGATCAGCAATGCTTGTCATGAAAGCAGAAATGCTGACAAATTGAACAGTAGACATGAAAGAACTCAATACAGTTGAAAGCATAATCATACCGAAATAGAATGCGCCAACAGGCTGACCTTGAGGGTATCCGGCAACGATCAACATGCCCAATACTGAACATGCCAAACGACCATAAAATGCATATAACCAAGGTTTTAAGGGTCGAGTGCCATTAGACCACTTTGCAGCATAATAACCAAAGAATATCTGCAATGGGAAATCCAATAATACTGATAAAGCTAAATCCTCTCTCGAAAACCCTTTTTCTAATAATTTGAGTGATGTTACAGCCTCATGACAAATAAATCCAATTTTGGATACTAGTAAAACACCCACATAAGAGCGCATATCTAAAAATATATTAATAAAAGTCTCAAAATGAACATGTTTACAAATTTCTTGCTTACGTGGTAATTTACAAATTTTCCAAATAGTTGAATATACTCCTCGAATACCTAATTGTGCTTCTTCGTCTTTGATATCAGTTTCCTTTTTACAAAACACTAAATAAGCTGTTATAATCATATACATAACAGACCAAAATCGCATGTAAGATCCCAGTTGTAACACACCCAATTCTTGAGGCACGCTACGCAAATATTTGTTACTGAATTCCGATGAATTAAAACTTAAAAACACGGTGAATGATAAAAAATAACCACAATTGAGACCAATTGTTTGAGCTGTAGATGCGTAAGATAGCGATTCTTTGGATAAAAGAGTAAGTGCCCAACCATCAACAGCAATGTCTTGGGTAGCGCAAAAGAAAATTGTTGTTAAAAATGAATAAGTCAATGCATAAATTGGGACATGATCTGCATTCATCATGCCATCGATTTGGTTGCCAAGAATATAAAATAAAATGCCCGTGAGGATCTGAATTGGTACAATCCAAGATTTACGGCGTCCAAGTTTGGGCGTATAAACAGCATCGACAATAGGCGACCACAATAATTTAAGTGAATAAGGCCATGAAGATAATGAGAAAATAGCAATTTGGGAATAAGATAGTTTTGCTTTGAGTAAAAAGGGAATCGACCCAAAGCAGAGGCCGATAGGGATGCCTTGTAATAAATCTATACAATTTCGTGTCAAGGAAGGGGGGGCGCAGGCGTAATAATAAATACAAAAACTTACATAATGTAACGAGCAGGGCAAAGTTGCCATAATCTCTTTTATTTAATGTTTGAGCTTCTTCTATTATAATATCATCCTTTTTGTCATCCTTAATAAATGAATCTAATTCCAATTCTTCCAAATCATCTTGAGCTGCTGGTTTTTTATTTGAGGTACGTAAAGTTGTACTAGTAGTTTGATGATCCATATGAAAAGATGATGCTCTTCTTTTCAATTCAGTGCTATCTTCTTTATTTTTAATGAAATCGCTACGAGTTGGCACTATTGGTTCGTCGTCGAGAGTAGAAAATATATAAGCAGCTGTTGGCATATATTAAAAAGCAGAAGAAGTGAAAAGGAGAGAGAAGAAGGGGGATATTAGTTGTTTTATAATTATAGAATTCAATATTATATACCTTTTTTGGATTAGAACACAACCAAGGTTATACCAACAAAGTCTTTTGGAAAAAGTAGACGACAGTACCAAAGGACAATTTATCTTCCAATCAATATCTAACACTTTTTTGCTTCAAGAGGAGAGTCAAATACTATTAATAATCATATCGGTCTGCGTGTGGGGGAAAATATTTACGTTAATTCGAATAGAAATGTTCGATTCAAACCTGTGAATGATAACGCTAAAAGAAACTCTTCAAAACGCCATAAAAATACACAACAGCTGTACATTTATTAACTGCTAATTCTTATATAGAAGAAAGAAGTTAGGCCTTATTGTGCTCAACTACTTTCTGATAAATACAACCGGAATTCCAACTTATTCGAATGTGGCTCAAGTCGATCAATTCTAAGGATGGGGCCATTTCGTTTTGAAAATGCATAACCACATAGAGAAAAGGTTTATGAACATTTTGAGCAATGCCATTAAGTAGCATTGAATTAATTGAATTTTGGTATTCAAATCTCATTGATTGTAATTCTATGATTATATCGTCAAACCCCCTTTTTTTTTCTCCTTTTGTATGCAAATCAAGACGTAATAGTGATCTGTTGTTAATTTGGCGTTTATCTTTGGGCACATTATCAAGCTTTGATATAGAAACCTTCAGAATGTGAATGCAAAATTCAAACTTGAACCTTTTAGTATCTCGATTTGCATTACTTTTTTCGATTTTCTTTTTTTTTTTTTTTTGAGTGATTACAAATTCAGTAACAAAATCAAAATATATTATATATATATATATACTTGAGATGTTCAGCTTTGACCAAAAAATGAGGTTCTGGAAATAATCTATCTCTAGCAATTGGTATAACATTTTTTGTGTTAATGTTTCAGATTTTTACACGTACTTTACTATCAAAAATTCAAAACTTTGAGCTGTCATATCTCTACAAAAAATTAAGCTATACTACTATATTTTAATAATTAAACTTACTTGTTTTGAAGCTCTTTATAACATATTTGAGTATAAAAAATTTTTGAACACTTTTTTTTTTTTTATTACTTTTTGGACTTTTTTGTGGTAGATTTCAGAATATTCGTTAAAATAAACAGCAGTTGGTTTTCATTCCTGTTATAGAGCTTAATGATCTTTATTAGGTCCATTTTAGTTTTTTTTTTAAAATATTAATTTTTCGTAAAGATATCCTTAAAAATGCTTAAAAAAAGAATATCCTTGACCTGGCCTCCAAAAAGGACGAGTATACCCTTCTTTCAAATTTTGGATTTGAAAAAAAAATGTGAGATATCTTGTTTTCTCTACGAAAAATGTAGCTAAAACGTTCGGTAATAGCTAGATCGATAGATAATTTTGCAGCACATGATATCATGTAATTGAATGTAAGACATATTTATAAAAAGTGGTGTGTATCATTAAAAAACCTCTAAAATTTCATTCGCATTTTACGCAAAATCTAATGTAAAACATTTGTTCAAATTTTATTTAGTCAGATGCAGATTTTAAAACTGTACAAAAACTATTTAATATGCTAGTTTAACTTACTTAACTATTCACGAGCTATCGAACAATTCCGTTTTTTGAATCATTTTTGGATGAATTTGTCAAACCAATTTTAGGGCCCCCGTTATGATAGGTTTCAAGCTGTAAAATGACCTATTATTTTGATTATCTCAACGAAAAATTGATATTTTTTGATGAAACAAAAAAGAGAGAGCTGCTTCCAATAGAATGCATCTTGTGACTACAAAAAATAGCATCTTAATTTAGATACTCAATTTTTTTCAACTAACTTTAGGTTGATTTGGTCAACGATATATGATGAGCCAGTGCACCTATATTCTAGAGTTAACTATTCAATTTCAAGCAGATATCTTCATATTTTATATTAAATATATACTGAATAAACTCTACCTTTTACTTTTGTTTAATTCTTGTAGATTTAGGAAGAACATCCTCGGTTTTACTTCAAAAAAAGACCAGCATCCTCATACTAATTTTTAAGTTTGAAAAAAAATTGGCGAACGTTTTATTTTCTCTACAAAAAATGTCAGTTACAAGGTTCATCAATAGCTAAATTGAAAGATAATTTTGCTTTGTATTTTTTTAATCAATTGAATTTGAAACAAGCTTGTTAAAAGTAGGGGTTATCTCTGAAAAAAACCTTCACATTTGTAATCGCATTTTATTATTCAAAACTTAATGTAAAACATATGTTTCAATATTGACTAAGTAAATGTAAAATTTAATATTGTATGTACAAAAAACATTTAATATGTTAGTTTGGCTCATTAATTTGGGGTTCATTAGACATTACATAATTCTGTTTTTGAATTATTTTTGGTCGATTTCGCAGTTCGATTTTAGGAGCCAGTTGCCATACGTTGTTATTAAGTTATAATAATGTATACTATTATTCAATTATCTCGATGTAAAATGAATATTTTTTACTGTAACAAAAAATACAAGTTAGCAGCTGGCGCTACCTAACTTGTGAATATAAAATGCGCTACTCTTCTTTAGGTTATCTACCACAATTTCTCAAAAAAGGGGTATAAATAGCTAGAAAAACCTAAAACTTAAATTTACTGGTAATTGGTGCTATTAATATCGCAATTTTAAATATTATTATGCGAAAACCTTGTTCATTTTTAAGACAAATTTGTTTTTATGAGCCTTTAATAATAGAACAAACGCAAAACTTTACTTCTTTGGAATAATTGTTCTTGGACCAATTATTAATAGATGTTCTCCGACTGTATTTGATGAGTTACGCTTTGTGGATAATTTGAATTTATCAAAATATGGAAACAAAGATTAAAAAAAACCTGATACAACTATCAAAAAAGTTGAGATTAATATAAAAGTTTTTCAAATTATCAATGCAACATTTCATTATTTACTCTCAATTCAAGGCTTTGGAAGATTTGCGTTTGAATTATTCAAATATTTAGAAAATGAAGAACAGTGAAATCAAATAACAAATGTCTATTATTTGGCCTTCTCAAGTTATGATTTCCAAATGAAATTTCCAATAACGAACATATGCTAGCGTTATCTATATAAATGTATAAAAATTTTCAACAAAACAACTCCTTTAAATAGAAAGAAAATGTCAAAAAGTTGCATATATCACACTTTAATCATGGCAGTGGCGAATACGATAGTAACGATGTATTTGTGGCAAAAAAATTAGTTTTTACAAATTGTGAACCAATTCTATATTTTCTCGATACTTCAATTTTCAATTTTTCAAAATCGTTGAAATTATACCCTCCAAACGCAATTAGTATTTTTTTGACACTGAAGGTATTACTCATAGAATGGTTTTCCCAATTGACAATTTCGGCAGGGCCAGATTTGTATATACAGATCATCTTAGAAAAGCCATAATAACAAATTATAGCAACGAGAACGTTGTCAATTGGTCCAAAATTAAGGCAGCCCTTTCCATGTAGAATGTAGAATACAGACAAAAAATCCACATCACGCCTAGAAAATATGGTCTTATTTTACGATGATTTTTCTGTATTGTATGAACTCATCCTAGGAATTAGTAAAATACATTTTTAGCACTCATTTCTGGAATATATGAAATTATTTTTATTATTTTTAAGGTTACCAGAAATCGATGTATCAAAACTTGAGACATGCTGCATTTTGGTGGTTATGCCTCACAATCTCAACGTGTTTCTTTCTTCGTCAAGGATACGTATCTTGAATCCGGTAGTCAAACCTGAGGAGATGATTGCATATCATCTCTCTCTCTCTCTCTCTCTCTCTCTCCTGTCCATAAACATAGTAATTTGGATAATATGGCGTTGTTGAATGCTATTACCGGACTAAAGTAGTACATCATGAAATTAGAAACAGAAGCAAAAACATATATTTGCTGAAGAGAGGCCAATAAAAAAACATACTACAATTATAAAAACACTATTTGTGGAACAAGCGACAACTTCTTCATTTAAATTCAGTGTAGGAATTTAGATGAATTATCAAGAAGTAATGGATGCTATCGCATCAAGTATAAAAAAGTCGAGATATGATACGCTGTCTCACAACCCTTATATATAAACTCATAAATTGCATACAATAAATTATTAATCAAAACCTAATTTATGAATGCAATCAGATTTGAGTAAGATTTTTGTATTATATATGCAATAGTTTTTATGTCTCTTCTTGCTTATATTTGACATAATATTAAATTCTGGTGATTAATTCCTAGTAGCGAATCTGAAACATTTACATAGTAATTCAACATTTAAAATTTTTTAAATTAGGTTTGGATCACGAACTTTCTTTATATTTAACACTATACATCATGAGTATTTTAATGAGTGTGATGGGATATTTTAAAACAAAAACAAAAAAAAGTATATACTTGTGAATTTTTGATGATTGCACGATATATATGCCAAAAATAATAATAAAGTTACTTGCATGCACATCACCTGTAATATAGCTATCTAAATGTAAAATGTGGTTATTTTCATCATCTATGGCAAACAGAAAAACTCTTTAAAGCAGAGTATCCAAGATATGCGTCCGCAAATCAATCGTACAAATCATATGATTGTATTACTTAATTGTTCATACTTTTTTTTTTTAATTTTATTTCAATTTCAAATGTGTACAATGTCTATCTAATATAATACAGATTTTAATAACCATCACCATCATTATCTAAAGTCTTTTTCCTCCTTTTCTTCTTCTTTAAAGTTGCCATGTTTTGTTTTGTTTCTA
Organism: Mucor plumbeus; assembly: GCA_016758945.1. Classification (NCBI taxonomy): domain Eukaryota; kingdom Fungi; phylum Mucoromycota; class Mucoromycetes; order Mucorales; family Mucoraceae; genus Mucor; species Mucor plumbeus. The sequence goes on from JAEPRC010000016.1 coordinate 86,763, forward strand.
TTGATTTTAGCAACTGTATTCTATATTTCGGGCTACTCAATTCATCCTTTTTCTTTGGATGATGTATTGCATTTACAACCTCTATCGCTTTATCGAATTCGTTCACATCGCACAAAGTATCAACAACAATGCTTACAACTGCATAATTCATTATGATATTTTTTGATTGTATATCATTCAAATATTCCAGTATTCGGTCATAATCTTTTCGTTTCGACGCATCCTTCATCATAATGGTATAAGTGATAATAGTAGGGTTCAATGTAGTGCTGCTTGTCAAGTCTTGGAACAATGTATGCGCTTGCGTTACTTGATTGTTATCCAGAAATGTCTTTATTAATGTATTATACAACACAGCATTGGTTGTTGTAGTAAATTGTGTCATTTCCTTGCAAAGGATCCGTATTGTATCGAAATTAACAGGTTTATGTTTTGCAATTAAATTAATCAACATAGTGTACATGTAAATCATAGATCGAGCACTTCGGTTTGAAGCAGGATGAATGCTATAATAAGAAATAAGGGTATCATGAATAGCATACATCCCTTGTAAATTTGAAGATTTATATAAAGCTCTTGTCAATTGATACAATGATTCTCGGCTTGGAAATCCGCCATTTTGAATTAATTGTAAATAGATAGCTAACGCTTCATTAGGTCGACCTTGAGAAGCTAATTTTGTAATAGCAATTGATGGTTCGGCGGGGCGAGCATTAGCAGGTAAATTAATATATTTAGATGATGTTGATAAATATCGACGGGTTGAAAATGATGAAAATGACGAAAACAATGGCGGTGATGATGATGATAACATTTGAAAACGACCACATGCTATACAATTTGTTATACTTTTTCTAACCGGCTGTGGCGGTAAAATACTGGATATAAATAGGTTGAGAATGCGAACATGCCGCATACCATGGAAATTGTTGTATATTGTAAGAGAGAAGGTAAAGGATCCTTGTCCCTCTTTATTATGATGGGCTATTAAAAAGCATGGGATTTCAATACTATGAGCACACCCTCGAAACTTTCAAGATGTTGCCCTCAAAACCAGCATTTGGCAGTGACGTGTGGAACAACCGAAAAATGTCAAAAAAGACTTAAATAAAGTAACCATTTATTTCAAAAGAATTTATAACAACTTCATCTCTAGTTCTATATTGTACGAGCCAATTTCCATTTGGTAATTTGTAATAAAAGTTGGAATAACTATCATAATGTGGCAGATTTTCTTGCGTATTATTTGATATAGCTGAACATGAAGGATTTGAATACGACAAGTCATCATCAGGTAAAAATAAGGTACTTGAAAAGCTAATAAGATCATCATCTTGTACTATGATTTCCTTCTTTTTTATGTCCTTGTTATTTTTGTTATTGATAACATTTTTCAAGATTCTCTTTATATGAACGAATTTTACCTTCATATTGAATGTTTGTAGATTAAAAAAAAAAAAAAAAAAAAAGAGGTGGATAAATTAATTCAAACTTGCATTTTAAATGTTTTTTATCTGCAATGTATTACTTAAAATTAAACAACATTGTGCATAAAAAGGAGTGCTCCATCTTGTTGTGTGTATGTAATTATAGATTACAATTTTAATTTTATCCAATAAAACAATCAAGAAAGGTTTCGACATTGGTTTATTTGTAATAAATAAATTAAAATTCAACCTTTTGAAGCCATTCATTTGCACCTTGAAACATTTCAAAAGTTGATTTTTCAATAGATTGAGCTTTTTCAAGTGATTCAATTGCTTTATAAAGTTGATTCCAGAATGAAAACCCTTTTTCCAAATCAGATTTAACTGAATTACATGTAGGAAATGCTTTTTCGGCTGATGCTAATGCTTCTACCGCAGATTGCCCTTCAACTATTCTTTCCAAATAAAACTTACAAACAAGACCTAAAGCAACATTTACATCGGCCAAGTAAGGAAGACTTTTTTGTTTGTCAGGACAATATTTATACTAAAAAAAAAAAAAAAAAAAAAAAAAAAAATCTTACCTGTCTGCAATTTCATAATAATCCTTTCTATCTTTTTGTACTAATCCATTCAAAAAGAATGACAGAGTCAACATTTCCAACAGGTTTCTATAGCTACGATTAAGTGCTTTTACAAAACTATTAAAAACTAATAAATCACGATTTAAAGGACCAGACCAAGGGGTACTCTGCACAATGTTATTCAGTAAAATTGCTATCATAAAGCATATATAAATAATACCTTGAGATCCATTGGTAATAACGAAAATGTACGAGAGAGTAAAATAATATGCTTCTTCTGTGATTCATCTCCAAGAGGATGAGAATAAGTTTTACTATATTCCTTATCTGTTAAAACTTCAAATCGAACTAATTCAAGTGCTGTCAAAAATGCTTCTTGTGTTGCTAGTGTACTATTTGATTTTAAGGCTAAAGAAAGTGCTTTACCCCATGGTGTATAAATGTGTTTGGAGGAAGTCAAAAAACTATAGAAAAAAGTGATGTTAACATCTATCTTGAGAGTACTCTTTATAAAACCTACTCTCTAATCTCTAATGTCTTCCATAATACATTAGCAACAATCTCGTTTTTATCGACCAGTAGTTGTTCAGGGTGAGGCTGGCTGATTGTTTTGTTTGCTTTTGTTTCATTCTCAATAGCATGAATACAAAATTGAATATCAATGGCAGATGTCTATGGATAAATAAGCTATTATTACACACGGTCAAATAGAATATTCATGGAATCTACCTTTTGATGCTTTAATTCTGCTTCAACAAATTCGTTTGTGACATTCCAAGAGCTGGTTTTTTCGTATATAGTGTTTAAAGGTGTAGCATCTACTCGAGTTGTTGCATTTCCTTCTGTTGGTTGATGGTGCATGATTTGTTCAACTGTGGGTTCAAACCAGAAATAACTTGCAATCTTACGAGTTTTATAGAATGGATGAAGTGGTTGTGTTAATAAACTGAGAGTTTGTGTACGAATATTGAGTAGTTGGATCAAGAAATTTTGATATTCAATTGATTCGCCATTATCTAAAGGTGCGCTTTCAATCAAAACACCAGATACAAGACTATTAATGGATTGAGGGCCAATCAATCCTCTCATCAAATAATAGTATAATTCATCAGGTAAACGATAACCAATAAATTCGTGAATATCGTTGGGCGCATTTTCGATATTAAGTGGTTTTACTTCTCCATCGTCATGGATTACTAAATGATATTTAACTGCACAACGTGTACGACAGAATGTGTCAATGTAATTGGTTTTTGAAACTGTTGGATTATCTGAAAATGCTTGAACTGCGTTAAATCCAGTTTTATGTTGTTTAATCAAATCATGAACACCTATAAATCCCCAACAATGATAATTAGTTTCATCTTTACATAAATTAACATTAATAATTACCATTAAAAGTAAAGCTAACATGTGATGTATTGAGAGGAGGAAAACTAGGACAATACTCGAATCCGGCCAATATACAAATATCCAAGAATTGTTCATCAGATACATGTAAATCTTGAAGCACTGTTCTTTTGCTAACCCAATGATAATTTCCCTTTTCAAAATCAATGCTCGTAATCATTTTGTCAATATCCCACATCAATAATTCAGAACCACCACAAACAGCATTGACAAGTTGTCTAGGATGAGTATACATATATGCAAGCTATTACATTTTTTTTGTTTTTTCTTTTTTTAGATTTTTTGCAAAAAAAAAAAAATTTAAAATCAATTTAAACTTACTTGAGCCCAAGAAGAATAAGGAGCACGAATAAATTCAATATTATGCTTATTCAAGATCGAAATTACAGTATTCAATAATTCAGCTGAATATATTCCACTACTACTTGCCCAATTACTGAGGGCTAAATCCAACTTTCCTCTATCATAAAAATCCCAACCAGCGGCACGATGACTAGGACGAGAATCTTCAGTTGAAAATGGTTTATCTTTACGTAAAATCGATAGACCAGAGAATACAAAAATAGGTTGAATACCACTTGCCCTGTTAAAAGAAACAAGACGCGATGAGTTTAAGGGGTGAAAGAAAAAGAAAGAAAACATGGGTATAAATCTTACTTGAATCCTTCTAATTCTTTCTCAATAGAAGCTACAAGCCTTAAAGGTAAACCACCCATTGCAGCAACTGTATTTTCCTTGAGAACTATCTTGCGAACCCAATAATTACCATCTATGCCTAATCTTGTATCTTTAAGCTGGGTCACAGCAGAAGTTTGTATAAGTCGACGTTCCGCCGTAAAAACTATTGCAACGCATTGTTAGTTTGTTTTTGTATACACTTTTAGTTAAATATTTACTATCGAAATGACGAATTGGCATATTGTTATAAAGTTGTATCTAAAAACAATAATGATTTAGTAAAAAGAAAACAAGAATACTGTAAACAAATTTTAACATTTGTTTTATAGCCCTTTATTTTCGCGGCAATCCAATAATTTCATTTGAAAAACCTACTTTACCTGATGTAGTAGACGATCATCTTTGTATTTTTATCTATACAGTAACAAATTATGATAGAGAAAATTGCATAACTTATATTAAACTTTGCATTAATTAATAACGGTTGACATATTTATGAAGATATGTATGTGGTTTACATGAATTTTAAGTTATATTGGCTTAATGCATACATTTAATACCACAAATTCCAAACTTGGATTGATACAAAACATCTCAACAAACTTGATTACAATCAGCTAGACAAGCGCTAGTAAACCTTACTAATTTTACATTGCCTCTAACTCAAAGAAAGCCGTATGAATCTTGATTAAGTATCCAGTGTATTGCAAATATTTATGCTTGTTGGAGTCTTTTTTTTTTAGAAAAAAAATTGAATTTCACTTAACTCTTGATAATAAAATAAACCTTTTTTATTGAAATATCCTGAATTAAATTTTAAACAATATCTTTGGCACCAGGTTAATGTTTCACGTAAAACAACCATCATCTTCTTGGTACTTCTTTCTATGCTTACTGATGGCAATGAAGGTATTAATGACGGTGATGGTAAATGAGGTAGGGTCGAGCGAGTGAGAGGAAGAGTTAGAAAAAAATGAGGGAAAGAGCTTCTAATCATCAAGACAAGCAGAAGTATTCAATTTCTGTCGTCTTGATGTTAATTACTTTTCAACAACATCATCATTGGCCTTTCTTTTGTTATTGTTTACATTAGCAGTAAACTGTGGTAATATTTAATGGAAAGATTGGCATTTATAATAAAAAAAAACTTACGGTATATCTAGAGTTGAGATCCCTATTTTTCTTTACTTTCAAGGGATGTATGTACAGTAGAGATCCTCATTCGTGGATAGTCTTGAATATATCAATCTTAGGATTGGTTATAAACACAAGAAAGTGCTTCCTCATATATATTTTTTGTATTTAGCTATAATTATGCTCATTTAGTCTAGAATATCAATCAATGTCTTTATATAGTTAACAAGGATAGACTAGATATCCCTCTTAAATCGGGTACTGGTTCATTTAGTTTTTATGTTTTGATCAAGACTTCTTCTGAGAAAACTAATTATTGAAAGAAATCCTATATCAATCGGTGTTTGTTTAAGCCTCCAGACATAAGGACGAGTACATTATTTTCCTTCGTCAAAGCGACGTATGATGCATTTATAACGGATTGATCGGTACCAGTTTTGTTCTAGAAATCAAAAAAACTTGATTAGCATATCGAATTATCTTTTATAAATAAATATTTTCTTTGCGTTTTGTCCAGGATGTTCTGTCTAAACCTCTGCATCTACAAAATTATATATAATTATGCTTATAGTAGAAACTTTTCGTATATTATTCCCAAGTATCTTTTATGGAATTTGTAAACATGCACATGTACACTCATGATTCAATTTAGTAGACTCGTTGGGAAATGAAAGCTGAAAAATGTGTGCTAAATTAAGTTTTTCGCTAGATTGATTTCAGCATTACAGAGTTTCAAGATAAAAATACAGGCAAAATGGAAAAGAACAATGTTAGAATAAGATTATGATTTATGAAAAAAGACGTTCATTTTATAAAAATTAATTAAAAGGATGACACATAATGAAAAGCGATATACTATTGTCATATGAGCTATAACTTAAACCACTGTTATGGAAGTAAATTTTTAGTATAAAACAGAATAAAGCATAAACATTTTATATGAATTTACGATTAATTGACGGAATCTAGGTAAATAAATGCATTTTCCTTATAGTAGATACGGTATACACTGAATTATACATATTTCAATTAAAATCTACAAAAGTGGTATTTTTGAACTCAAATTCTGCCACAATTTATCCTTAAATCAATGAGTCATGCAAATATACATAATGATTTTTAGGAACATTTGCGAAAAAGAGGACCAATTTTCCAAGTGATATATTTTTGGAAATAAAGTGTTATACCCATGTCTGGAGTTGATGGTTTGAAAATGCATCAAATTGTTGGCTCAATATTGAAAGGAAATTCTTTAAGTTTACCTTGTAATGTATATCAAAAATAGCTAAATGCAAAAAAAAAAAAAAAAAAGCAACTCATTTAAAAAATAGATTTTACGATTTTTTCGCATTTTTTTTATTGCCTATTTGCTTACAGTTGCTTAAATCAATATTTGAAATCTAAAAAATGAAAGTAAACCATATTGTACTAGTAAATTCGGATGAATATTATAATACTCATTATTCACTCAAGCAGAGGAAGAGATTTTTTGTTTCTTTTTTTTAAGAAACGTATGCTTGAATCCTTCGGAAACAGAAGATAGCTAGTGAAATCAAGATATATTATTATTCATATATTCATTGTACATTAAGTACAACTTTAAACTTCGATTTCAGACCATTATTCATTTGATTTTATAAAAATTTTCAAAAAACATTCGAAATACTCTATACAAAATAGTTTGAAAAAATCTATATTTTCATTTTCCCATTCTTACAACAACTGGGAGAGGCAAAAGTAATTGTGATTCGGTGGATCAACGTTAGACCTACGTACTACTATTGGAACAGGAGCTTATTTGGGTCAATACTCGGCGAGAACTGACGAGCTTACTGACCTTATTAGTTATTAAGTTAAGTGTAAATATTAGTAAGTAGGCAACTTTTTATTCAAATTTACCGAATGAATAATAACCCGCGGAAGTCGATATTGGATGTGCGTATAGTACCGACTTGTATCTATATTCATGTTGTAGATTTGCAGTTTACTTGGGTCAGTATTCGTAAAGACTGCAATTTTAGTTGTTTTAGATAAGAGTGTGCAGCAAGATATTAGATGAAATTTGGTGATGGTTTTCTCGACACAAGGTAGATTGTAAAATGTACTGCTTTTTGGGGTTGTTAATGTGGCCTTGATGTGTATCTTACTCTCGTGTCTCGTGTAAAGTTGAAAAAAATCATTTGAGTAGAAACTCGGCGATAAAATAGGGTTTTCATTGTCAGTTTTTTACAGTTGTTGTGGAATATCCAAAGATATTTACAGAAAAAAAGTATAAAAAAACAATATGAATTCAACTAGATAAGTGTAGGGTTTTATTATCAAGTTAAATTCTAGCTAAGGCCTTATTGTGATAAATAAATGTCCTCTTTGAAATGTCAAAAGAATCTGTAAGAATAATCTTGCCAAAATATTACCCTTTTATTAACGATACATCCTTTGGATGTATTTATACACACTCATTATTATAACTATTATGAGGGTTTTACTATCTAAGAATATGATGTAGATCAATACAGATGCATTGATCTACTATAACACCAATTATAGACTGAGACCTTGGATGTGAGACCTATGATGTATCTTGACATAACACTTTTTATATAGTTTTTCACTAGAGAGATTAGTTAATTATCCTAAATTCATATGTATCTAGTAATATCTCTTGCAGATATATTCCTTTGATTTATCGAGACTAGTTTTAAAAATAAATTCAACGTAAAAAGTACCGTTTATTATGAGCTTATAGAGAGGGTTTATATACTAATTAGATGAGTGGATTAAATGTGAATAATAGTGTAATTAGAATAAACATATGGATATTGTGTGAATATAATAGAATCATGCTTCTATAGTCCCATAGTAGCATGATGATAACCGCATGGAATGTAGCATTGTATGATTTGCATGTCAAACATCATGGTTTGGCAAATACTCTAAACTGGTAATTCGGTAATTCCTAATTCTGATAGATCATCCTTGATAGTATCCAATTGATATGTTTATAGATTTCGTTGGTCCTTGATGATTAATGGTATGCTTAAATCCACATTATGTTGATTGGTCTTTACTATAAGTTGTTAGAGATTGAAGTTCGGTAGAAAGTTTATATTATTATGAATTAGCATATATAACTTTGGTAGTTTAATGTCTATTTATACCAACAGTAATATAAGTGAGAGTTATATATAATGGAGATCTATAGTGGATAAGCATGTACATATTCCACAGTTGTAAAAAGTAGGTTTTAGAAAGTTTTCCGACGGTTTTCGAATTTTTTGCCCAGTATTGTGCCCAATCATGTCCAATTTTTAGCAAAAAAGTATCTATTCTCTATGGGCCATTGATATCTGCTTGAAATTGAATAGTTAACTCTAGAATATAGGTGCACTGGCTCATCATATATCGTTGACCAAATCAACCTAAAGTTAGTTGAAAAAAATTGAGTATCTAAATTAAGATGCTATTTTTTGTAGTCACAAGATGCATTCTATTGGAAGCAGCTCTCTCTTTTTTGTTTCATCAAAAAATATCAATTTTTCGTTGAGATAATCAAAATAATAGGTCATTTTACAGCTTGAAACCTATCATAACGGGGGCCCTAAAATTGGTTTGACAAATTCATCCAAAAATGATTCAAAAAACGGAATTGTTCGATAGCTCGTGAATAGTTAAGTAAGTTAAACTAGCATATTAAATAGTTTTTGTACAGTTTTAAAATCTGCATCTGACTAAATAAAATTTGAACAAATGTTTTACATTAGATTTTGCGTAAAATGCGAATGAAATTTTAGAGGTTTTTTAATGATACACACCACTTTTTATAAATATGTCTTACATTCAATTACATGATATCATGTGCTGCAAAATTATCTATCGATCTAGCTATTACCGAACGTTTTAGCTACATTTTTCGTAGAGAAAACAAGATATCTCACATTTTTTTTTCAAATCCAAAATTTGAAAGAAGGGTATACTCGTCCTTTTTGGAGGCCAGGTCAAGGATATTCTTTTTTTAAGCATTTTTAAGGATATCTTTACGAAAAATTAATATTTTAAAAAAAAAACTAAAATGGACCTAATAAAGATCATTAAGCTCTATAACAGGAATGAAAACCAACTGCTGTTTATTTTAACGAATATTCTGAAATCTACCACAAAAAAGTCCAAAAAGTAATAAAAAAAAAAAAAGTGTTCAAAAATTTTTTATACTCAAATATGTTATAAAGAGCTTCAAAACAAGTAAGTTTAATTATTAAAATATAGTAGTATAGCTTGATTTTTTGTAGAGATATGACAGCTCAAAGTTTTGAATTTTTGATAGTAAAGTACGTGTAAAAATCTGAAACATTAGCACAAAAAATGTTATATCAATTGCTAGAGATAGATTATTTCAAGAACCTCATTTTTTGATCAAAGCTGAACATCTCAAGTACATTGGGATATAATTTTTTGTTCGTGATATTTAGTGAAAAAAAAGTAAAGCAGAGATAAAAAATGAGACACAGGTTTAAAGGAAAAAGCAGTGAGTTTTACGTACTTTTGAGACATTCATGAAATATAAAATAAATTTAAGAATAGATAGCATAATTAGACTAACTTATATCTCTTTAACGGTGTTCAGGACATATATAAAAGATGTTTAGTAAAAGGTTGCTTGAAGAAAAGAGAACACGTTCCTGACGTACGTTGAAGGTCGAAAACTATTAACATTCAGTTTTTTTTTTTTTGAGAATACAAATTTTTCTCGAGCAGGTACCTACAAAAAAAAATCATCAAAATCTATTTTACCTTGTGAAAATAACTTTTTCTAGTATAGTAGTTCGTCAATTATATAGTTTAACTTTAATCAAATTAAATGAAGTTTTATAAAAGGAATATAAGTTTTACGAAGTTTTATTATGGTTTTGGGGAAATCTATTAATTTTAGTGATGTTTTTGAACGTGGGAAATAACATATTTCAAGCAGGTTTATTAAAAGAAGAGAAAATTTATCTGCCTAATGTTAGTATAAGAGGAAAGATAATACTGTATCAAATATGCCTTTTGGATATATATTTACTTGATCTGAATCTATATAGGGAAATCCGAACAGACAACAGGTGTAAAATTTACATTTAGCAAAAAATAAACCGTAAAATTTGAGGATACCTAGACCTAAAACCTACAAATAAACATCCTAAACGCTTTCATTCCATGTATGGAAAACTATATTTGTATGATTTACGTGCACTCAATCAAAAACCCAACATTCTTTAAGAAAAATGGCATTATAACGTTGTAAAAGGTTAAATCCGCCATTTTTCATCGAATGATGATTGAGTTAACTTATAGCTTCCATACATCAACAGATTACTATGATATACATAGTATTCAATGCAAATCCTAGGCTAGATGCGTTATATAGATATCTTATGGCAAATGTATATTCATAAACCTTCAAATATAGGAAAGCGTATATAACATAGATTGAAAGGTTGAAGAGATTCTCCTCGTATGCTAATTTTGGTGCTAAATTTTTCTTTGAAGAATTAAATTTAAGATCACAGATTGCAATAACGTCGAAAATCTTCCTATATTGAGTGCAGTTGAAATATTTTAATACTAACAAGTAGCATTGAGCAATAATTTTACCCACAGAAATGGGCACACTGCCAAGTTTACAATTTGGAGTTTTTTTTTTTTTTTTCGTAAAATATTTCAAATGTCGCTTTGCTTGAATTTTTTTTTACAAATGGACATACTTGAATGAGATAAGCTGCAGATCCAGATATTTCAGTAACAAAGTAAATGCTACGAATAGTTTTTGTTGGTCCCAATTGAGCATAAACTGCCATTTTGCTATATCTAAGAAAATTTCTTGTGCAGTAGTAATGAGTTCAAATTTGTTCTCCACCTTGTAATTAAGAGTCTGATTGGTTTTTATATATTTTTAACATTCTGCTGTTCCCCACAGATTTCTTTTAGTCGAGTCATCTATAAAAATGAGTATTTCAACCATTACATTCTGTTACAGCCCTACAGAAAACGAGAATGCAAGGTCCCTTGACCTTTACTTTCCTTCCCAAGCAGATAAAAACTCTCCCCTTATTGTATTTATTCATGGTGGTGCTTGGAGAACTGAAGATAAAGCTGATTATAAACAACTTTGTACTGGGTTTAGTGAATTAGGGTATTCGTGTGCATCAGTTAATTATAGGTAACTAAAAAAAGCTTGTAAATGTATAAAAACGATAAAAATATTTATTTATATAATCAATAGATTAAGTTTAAAAGAAAATGGTGAGCAGCCCATCATTCAACACCCTGATCATATTATAGATGTTGGCAAAGCAATTGAGTACCTGTATAATAACCCTACAGAACATTACAACCCAAAGCAAATATATTTAGTGGGCCATTCTGCAGGAGCACATATTGCATTAATGCTTTTATTGAATACTAAATTACCATACCATAAATACATTGAAGGTGTTGTTGGTGTATCTGGTATTTACGATATTCCACTTTTAGTCAAGACATATCCTTCCTATCTTGATTTCATTGCACAAGCTTTTGGAACTGACCAATCAACTTATTATGAAGCATCTCCCATTAGCCAAACATCTAATGCACTGAACAAGAAACCTATCATTATTGCTCAAAGCCAACAGGATACATTGATTAATAATGAACAAGCTCAAGTAATGGATCAACATTTAAAGGCATTCCATCAAAATTATACTGTTCTCGATATGACGTTGACAGGAGATCATTATCATATTATGAAAACTGACAAATTGGAGAGATTAGTTAAACTTTTGTTTCAATAAATTCATTAATTGATTTATGTAGCATTACATTTTCCCCTTATTCTGCATTCATCTAACAGTTTGTGATGGACTTTTGACATTTGTGACTGGACGTCAGGTCAAAACATGAAGGGGTACGACCGAGAAAAGTGTAAAAAAAATGATATACCCTTACCCCGACATTTAAGTTTTCTGTCCTTCTCTCTTTTTTTATACATTTTTACATATTCATTTATCATGTTGAGCACAATTGTACGTTCTTCTAGACCTATTTTCAGTCAGAACTTACCACGCGCAAGTTTTATTCATTCTTGTGCCATCATTCGTAATGCTGCATCAGGTAAGAACGAGCTTTTATTATTAGAAAGGACCCTAGTTAATCAATATAAAAAAAACAAACATAATAGAAACCACCACTACCACTACCACTACTCCTACTACACCCTCAACACAAAGAAAACCTTCTTCAGCACCAAAAGGTACAGTCTTGAAAGGCATTCAATATTTAAAAGACAAGCAAGATCCAGTTGCATTGGATGATAGTGAATATCCTGATTGGTTATGGGATTTATTGGATGAAAAGAAGCTCAAACAAAAAGCTACTAAACCTGTCAACCGTCAATATCATAGAAAACAAAGTAGAGAAGCTATTAAGGCTATGAACTTTATGAAGGATAAGAAGAATTAAAAAATGTGTATTATAAGTTTCTTAGAATTAATAAAAATTATATATATAAAAAAGCAAAGAGTAATGTTTTGAATGTCATGGTGCTGCTCTTCACGGTTTTTTATCATTGTATGGGTATAAAAAGATGTCAAATTAGGATTGCATTATATAATCACGTTTGTGTTAATTTTTGAAAAGTACAATATAGTTTTACAGTGTTGAATAATACTATGAAATTTATGATTGTGCCTTGATTTCTATCAAAAAGATAGCTTTAACAAATGCGCAATAGAAATAAAAAATATACAGCAAAAGTATAGCATCTGATGTTCATTTTTCATTTTAGCATTCATAATAAATGTATCTGTCATGATCTCGAAAAAACCTTTCAAAGCAAAGTTTAATCCTGTGAAAATTAAGAAATTATTCTTAAATATTGAATAGCATTTAAATTACATAAATCAAAAGCCATAATAATAAAAATAAGAAATAAAATCAATAGAAAGAGTAGCATATACTGCCAATTGATTTTAATACATCATCTTCATAATAAAACATGTCTTTTTTCATAGATGAACAACCTTGAAAGATTAGTACTACGATATGCCCACAATGAAAACGGTTTGAAAAAAAAATGAAACTTTATTATAAATTTGATAATTAATTTACCAAGGACGTTGGCTATTAGGGAAAGCAGATTGGCCATCTAAATTGCAATACATTGATTAGTTTATAATTGATAATTTAATTGAATAGTTCTCAACTTACATTGCATTGAACCTTGCGGGGTGAAAATGCTATTGCCTGGTTGTTGATGTTGTTGTTGAGGCGTGAAACCTGTCATTTGTGGTTGCATATAACCAGTTTGTTGTTGAGATTGTAAAGGACTTTGATGGAATGCTTGAGGACTAGGTGTCGAGAATTGAACACCTGTCATTTGTGCTTGCAAAGGAGTTAAGGTAGGAGATCCGAATGGGTTATCAGCAGCTACAAAATAAAATTGTTAAATCGTTTATATCATAAAATATAAATATAAACTTACTAGCACTGTTCCAATGTCTGCCAGTAGGTTGAACACCAATTGTTTGTGATCTTTGAAGCCCTTGCTGTCCAGCAGCGGAAGAAGGTACCAATGGTTGAGGGAGTTGTTGTTGTTGGTAATTATTACCACCTACAGGCTGACTATTTGGAGGGAAACCTGTCATTTGAGGTTGAAGTGATTGCCATGAATTTTGTTGTTGTAATTGAGGTTGTTGAGGTTGGAATCCAGTTTGCATTGGTTGTTGGTTGCCAATTGACATGGCACCAGTTTGGAAACCTGTTTGTTGTTGTTGTTGTTGTTGTTGTTGATGATGGTGATTAGGTTGCCATTGGCCAAGAGATGGGTCTAAAGGAAGACTATTAGCAGGTGTAGGTCTTTGACGTCCAGCAGAAAGAGTTGATTGTTGTCCAGTAAATCCATTTTGGAAACCAGTAGCTTGAGAGTTGAAACCTGTGGGTTGTTGAGCATTAAAACCAGTAGGTTGAGAAGCATTAAAACCAGTAGGTTGAGAGGCATTGAAACCAGTTATTTGAGGAGCAAATGACGGTTGAAGTTGAGCAGGTTGCTGAGCAAGTTGTTGTTGAAGATGTTGTTGTTGGGCTTGGACTTGTAACATTTGTTGTTGCTGTTGCTGTTGCTGTTGTTGTGTACCTGTTTGCATAGCTAATTGTTTTTGAAGCTCTAATTGCTGTTGTGTCAACTTTTGTAATTGCTCTAACTGTTGTTGTTGTTCCTTGGCTTGTCGCTGTAAACTCATTAATTGGATCTTTTGGATTTGTTCTTCCTCTTGAATACGTTTACGTTCAGCTTCTGCAGCCTTGATTTGTTCAGGGGTTGGTCCAGAAGGTGCGGGAGGAGGAGGAGGAGTAGATACAGCAGGAGCAGAGTTGAAAGTTTGTACAGTTTTCATAGGTGATAAGGCAGCGATGGGGCTGCTTTCGGCACGAGGAGCCCAAGCATCATCATTGAACCCAATCAAGTCGCCCTTGGGCTTCTCAGGTTCTTTACCCTTACCGGTGTCAGCAGAGGAACTGCTCAATTGGGAACCAATAAAATCCAATAAGTCAGGATGAACATCCTTTGGTGCAGAAACATTTGGTCTAGGTCTAGCATTAGAAGATGGTACTATTATAGAATATTAATACAATGTTCGTTAATCAATTTAAAAGTTGATAGGTGGTTACCTTTACCCTTGGCACCTTCAGAGCCTTCCCATTCTTTTTGCAACTTTCTAGCTAATTCCTCATCCTTTTCAATTTGGCTCATTCCTTTTTTCTTCTCGGCAGCTTCCTCTTCTGTGCTATCTTCAGGGCGGCCAGTTTCAATATATCTTTGAATACGTTGAACATGTTCTTCCTTCAAACCCAAAGTTTTCATTTGCTTGTGAGTCAAGTTGGGGATATCGCTATCATCAAGTTTTTCTGCTTTGAATGATGCAGCATATTGAAGTGATGATTGCATAGGGATACCAATAATCATAAACCAATCAAACCAATCCCATCTTTCATTCAACTTCTTTTGAGGAGGTTTAGAAGGTGTAATAGCAGGTGGAGGAGCAGATTGTTGAGGACGAGGGGGCATGGAAGGTGCAATTTCATCATCTTGACTATTACTTCTTGTATGTGCTTCAACCCAACGAATATCTTCAGCACACATTTTCTCAACAGGAACATCAATTTTAACACCATTTAATTTATGCAAACGCAATTTACCGTTATGGAAGTCGATAAATTGAGCTTCTACTTTGAACGAACCGCTACGGTCTGTCCAAGTTCTAATCTTTGAGGTATCTGGCTTTGGAAGATCTTGATGGCGAGATTTAGAAGCTGAACGAGCAAGAGATGCTTTACGTTCATTTTCTTTACGCTTATAATCTTCTTCTAATTGCTTCTGGCGAGCTGCTTCAGCACGTTTAGCAGCTTCTTGGACTTGTCTACGTCTTTCTCTTTCCTCTTCTTCACGATGTCTTTCTTCTTCACGACGACGATTCTCTTCCTCTTTACGACGAGATTCTTCTTGCTCACGTCTCTTTCTATCTTGTTCTTCTTGATCTCTACGTCTTTGGTCTTCACGAGCTTTGTCTTCAATTGCACGTTGTTGTTGTAATTCAAGCTCTTCTTCAGCACGCTTTCTTCTGATTTCTTCGACATTATCACTACGAGAACTTGCAACAGCGGCAGCGGCGGCTCCCAATCCGGTAGCAGCAGCAGTAGAATGATCAAGACCTTCATCATCATCGAATTGAACATAAGATGAAGGAACCAAGCCAACATCGCCATCTACTTTTTGTACACGCCACCAACCATCAGTTCTTTCATAATCTAATACATAAATCTGCTCATTTTCCTCGACAGATAATTCATCTCCACCTTCGGCATTGAAGGAGTAAATAGAAATACCCCATTTGGGTACACAATTTGATTCTTCTTCTTCATCATCATACTGTTGAGGCTGTGCTTGTGGTGGTGGTGAAGGAGTATATGAAGAAGTTGCAGGAGGAATAGCAGCGGCAGGTGCAGCAATTTGTTTTTGATTTTGTAAATTTAAATGAGTATTTGACATTTGAGCAGCTCTTGTAGAATCCGAAATTTTAACCAAAATAGCTTTTGCCTCTGATTTAGAAGATGCTTGAAGATCCAAAACTGCTTGCTTGGAACCATCAACTTCAATGTGTAGGTTTTTACCGTCATACAAATATTTTGTAACATCCAAAATGGGATATTGTTGAACTGGCAATGATTTATCCGTTTCGCTGCCATAACATATCATTCCATTTCCAATAAATAAACTACCTTTTCCCTTCTTCTTCTTCTTTTTAGCTGCATCATATTCATGTACATTCCAAGATTGAGCATCATCTGCAATAACTTCTCGAGTGGCAGTCGTTGAACCAGTCTAAAAAAGGCAGTTAGACACAATATCAATATACATTAATTATACGAAAATCATTTACAGTATGAGATAGAACGGGTTGAACTTGAGGAGGAGGTATAGCTGCTTGCGTTACAACCGGAGGAGGAGCGGGAATAGGGTCTTGTTGTTGTGGTTGTTCTTGAGCTTCCTCAAAGTGGTCTTCAATATTTTGAACATAGTTACTGGGTGCTAAACCAATTTGACCACTATTCAATTTTACAAGAAACCAATCTGGGTCATCTTGTTCTAATAAATCCATTTCATCACCTTCTTTAAATGATAGTTCTTCTTCTTGCTGAGCAGCATAATCAAATTCTGCACGTACTCTACCAATTGGAGTTACCTAGCAACACATTCATTAATTGCTTATCAGTTGCAATGTTTTCGCATTTTCCAATTTTTTCAGTTTTTTACCTCTTCCAAATAATCGGCAGGCACTAATCCAACAGGCCCTTGATCTTCGCCATTTTGTTGCTTTAATTCTGCTCGCCACCAATCTTCATCTTCTTTCTCAATAATATACAAGATATCATTTTCTTTTATGCTAAGTTCGTCTTCAGTTCGAGCTTCATAATCGTACAGTGCTTTACACACTTGAACATATTTCATTTTTTTTTCTATCCAAGGTTTTTATTTGTATTTATATTTAAAAAAAAAAAAAAAGGAAAAAAGTAAAAAGAAAAAATAGAAACAATAGGAAGTAAAAAAAGAAACATTTAGCTTCATAAGAAATAAGGATAAATTAATTAACCGCCAAGAATCCTCATCAATGACGATCTTGGTGTATTGCTTTTTTGCAGGGTTTATAAGATGGGATAAAACGGAGAATTTGTAATTAAACATGTTCTTTCTTTCCCCTTTTAAAACCTAGAAAGTAACACAATTTATACATTAAATACGTCAATAAAATGTTTATTTTTAATCATCTTCCTTCTTAAATTTATCACTCAAAATTTCTCTAAATCCAGAAATGATCTCATTTTCACGTTTAACTTTTTGTTCTTGTGCATGTTGTAAGACTAATCGCTTTTCTTCGGCTGAAATAACTTGGTTTTCTTTACGAAGACGAACCGCATTCATACGTTGATGTCTATTACCACTCATAACATAACCTGCTTTTTCAAATTCTGCAATTTGATCTCCACTAAGTCCAATTTCACCACGACGGGGAATACGTTTGCCTTCTTTAACATAAGCTGCCATTGCTGAACCTTCTCCTGGAAGTAATTGACTACCATAAGCTCTTTCATCATTATCTTCATTGTCAGCTAAAGGTACAGGTCCAACTGGTGCTAAATCATCAGGAAGATCTACTTGCTTTTCAATCCAAAGGTCTTGAACTTGATCAATCTGCGATTGGTCTACTTCTAATGAAGGCTTTTTGCTAGAATCTTCACTATCAGATCTACTGTCTTGTTCTTCTGAGCTATATCTCTTCTGTTTACTATTACGATTGCTACTTGATTTGTGTCGACTACTGCTATGTCTACTAGATTTATGTCGGCTACTTTTATGTTTACTGTTGTTGCTACTAGATTTGCGTTTACTGCTACGATGACTGCGGCGACGACGACGACTACGATCATCGTCTTCATCATCAGAGGAATCTGTCACACTATCACTATCATGTCTTTTACTCTTTTTTGATTTACGAGGTTGTTCAGGTGTCACTGATCGAGCTCGTTCGGGCGAAGGCGCCCAAATAGTTTTTGTAGATTCATTTCTAACTCTTGTGCGGCTAATTTTATACAAATGTTAAAAAAATCAAAATAAAACTAGCAAATTATTTATTAAAACTTACAACTCTGAAAAACTTTCTTCAGGACGGATTGTAATTCCATCAATATCTGTTGTTCTTTGTTGTTGAAAATCTCGATTTGGTGAACGGCGTCTGTATCTATCATTAGAGCGATCTCTGTGTCTTTTGCGGTTGTCATCGCGCCATCTTGGTGAAGGAGAGCGTCTTCTTGGTGAAGGAGAGCGTCTTCTTGGTGAAGGAGAACGTCTTCTTGGTGAAGGAGAACGTCCTCTGGATGATTGAAGTCTTCTTCTTGGAGGAGATGGTGAACGTCTTCTAGAATAGGGAGAGCGTGAACGGGATTGACCAGCCATAGTAAAGCAAATTTGAGTAAAAAAGAAACTGAAGAGGAAAAAAAATGTTTTGTTCGCACATTTGTTATTCAACCTTTCAAGTTACGCTTTCGTGACATTGTAATTCTAATTCTAAATGCAAATACTACTTGCAAGAAATTAAACGCTTGTACATTTGCCCCTAAAACAAATTTTGTCTTGTATTGGAACATCAGTTCTCTTATACAAATAATTAGTTTTTAACATTGAAACACTGCCATTAATAAAAAATAAAAAATAAAAAAGACTATAGTGAGCCTGTTGTTGTTTGTCTGATAAATTTTTTACAAACAATTAACTCTAGTCATAAACCTTAAAGGATTTTTAAGCAT
Source organism: Mucor plumbeus (assembly GCA_016758945.1). Taxonomy (NCBI): domain Eukaryota; kingdom Fungi; phylum Mucoromycota; class Mucoromycetes; order Mucorales; family Mucoraceae; genus Mucor; species Mucor plumbeus. The sequence goes on from JAEPRC010000016.1 coordinate 105,868, forward strand.
CGATAAATTGTTATAAAAAATCCTACCACTTGATTTAATACTTTAATGTCAAATTCACTGTATCATCTGCTTTTTTCAACTCAATACTATTAACTTTTGTAGAGTTGAGTACATTCTATAATAGCTAAAAATTACCTTCTATTTTAACTTGTTATTTTGTTCAAAGCTTTGATACGGTTTTAAAATAAAAATTATGCCATAACAATATCATATGGATTATCACATTGTATATACAGCCGCTATTCAGCCTCAAAGTTTTATTTCTCTAAAATGTAAGATAAGCACATTTTTGCGTTGGGCTGCCGTCTTAAACACCGCTAAATAAGTATGAATTAGTTGCACTATGTTAACTATTCTTAAATTGATATTATATCTCGCAAATGACTAGAAAACATGTACAATTCGCTGCTTTTTCCTTTAAACCTGTGTCTCATTTTTTATCTCTGCTTTACTTTTTTTTCACTAAATATCACGAACAAAAAATTATATCCCAATGTACTTGAGATGTTCAGCTTTGATCAAAAAATGAGGTTCTTGAAATAATCTATCTCTAGCAATTGATATAACATTTTTTGTGCTAATGTTTCAGATTTTTACACGTACTTTACTATCAAAAATTCAAAACTTTGAGCTGTCATATCTCTACAAAAAATCAAGCTATACTACTATATTTTAATAATTAAACTTACTTGTTTTGAAGCTCTTTATAACATATTTGAGTATAAAAAATTTTTGAACACTTTTTTTTTTTTTATTACTTTTTGGACTTTTTTGTGGTAGATTTCAGAATATTCGTTAAAATAAACAGCAGTTGGTTTTCATTCCTGTTATAGAGCTTAATGATCTTTATTAGGTCCATTTTAGTTTTTTTTTTAAAATATTAATTTTTCGTAAAGATATCCTTAAAAATGCTTAAAAAAAGAATATCCTTGACCTGGCCTCCAAAAAGGACGAGTATACCCTTCTTTCAAATTTTGGATTTGAAAAAAAAATGTGAGATATCTTGTTTTCTCTACGAAAAATGTAGCTAAAACGTTCGGTAATAGCTAGATCGATAGATAATTTTGCAGCACATGATATCATGTAATTGAATGTAAGACATATTTATAAAAAGTGGTGTGTATCATTAAAAAACCTCTAAAATTTCATTCGCATTTTACGCAAAATCTAATGTAAAACATTTGTTCAAATTTTATTTAGTCAGATGCAGATTTTAAAACTGTACAAAAACTATTTAATATGCTAGTTTAACTTACTTAACTATTCACGAGCTATCGAACAATTCCGTTTTTTGAATCATTTTTGGATGAATTTGTCAAACCAATTTTAGGGCCCCCGTTATGATAGGTTTCAAGCTGTAAAATGACCTATTATTTTGATTATCTCAACGAAAAATTGATATTTTTTGATGAAACAAAAAAGAGAGAGCTGCTTCCAATAGAATGCATCTTGTGACTACAAAAAATAGCATCTTAATTTAGATACTCAATTTTTTTCAACTAATTTTAGGTTGATTTGGTCAACGATATATGATGAGCCAGTGCACCTATATTCTAGAGTTAACTATTCAATTTCAAGCAGATATCAATGGCCCATAGAGAATAGATACTTTTTTGCTAAAAATTTGGCATGATTAGGGTCAATATTGGACGAAACTGTGCTGAACTAGGTAGTATTTCCCCACATAATAAATTAAAAGCCATCTCATTTGAAACCATGCCATGCAATCCAAATAAGAGATTATGAATATATTATAAATTATAAACAATCAAGGGTATTCTAAAATATCAAAGATACTAAGGGTATTCATAATGTGTTGTATCATAAGTAAAAAAAACTTAAAATACATGTGAATCAAATAGAACAAGTAAGGGCTGTTTTGAACGCATGTTTGACAATCTGTTTTTAAAAACAAATTAAAAAGCCGTTCTGGATTAAGTAAATCAAGAACCCAACAACTCAACAAAATATTCAAAATTACAGAATAACTGACAGTTGATAAAACAACTGCCAAATAGTATAGATAACCAAATAGTATAAATAGAGAAGTAGAAATAGCATCTTATTGTAGATTATCCATAATTTAATAAAGAAGGATTTAAACAGTATCTCTTTTAAGCTTTTTTTATAAAATTAACCCCTTTTTACTGCAGAAACAATCCAAAATTATCTGCACCCCATCTGGAAATTAATTTTTACAATCATGAAACACAGACAGCAAAAACTTTATTTCGCCGAACTCCAATCCAAATTACTTCTAACTTTACTTGAAAGTATGTACACATTTCGGCCACAATATTAGACTAAAAAGGCGTTTTTACAGCTTGCTGTATGTTGAAAAAATCATTAATAAAGTGCACCTATATTTTACTGAAAACTACTGTTTGAGACAATTAAAAATACAGTCTATATGGATATTTATGTAAGCAAGAAGCTGTCATTCTACATGAACATTGGTACGTGTAAGCACTACACGCATCTTAGACAACAGTTTCTATGAGTCATTGTGCATTCGGTAAATTTGAACAAAAAGTTGATTATCGGCTATTTATGTCTACTAAGGCCAGTAAGCTCACCAGTCCTCGCCGAATATGGGTCCAAATGAGCTCCCATTCCAATGGTTAATACGCCTAGTGTTGAACTACAATTCGCAGAGCTACAATCAGTTTAGCCTCCCCGAGTTGCTGTGAAAATGGGGAAATGAAAACATGCACTTTCTTAAACTGCTTTGTTTGGAATGTTACGAATATTCTTTGAACTTTTTTTTCAATATCAAATAGTGGTTCAAAATCGAATTTTGAAGTTGCACTTAATGCGCAATGAATATGAGAATAATGCATCTTGGCTTCATTAACATTCCGCTTTGTTTGAAGGTTTCAATCATACTTTTATTAAAAAACCCTCTCTTCCTCTGACTAAGGAGAATTGGCCAACTGGAAAATACTTACAACCAATGAATGTTGATCCAAATAGGCTGCAAGATTCAAAATATATATACTACAGTGTCTAGTGCTATAATTTTAGCACCAATTAGAAAAAGTGCTAAATTAGTCAAAAATTAGCATATATGACAATGCTAATAACGAAAGTAATTAGTAGCCGTCCTCTTTATGCATAATTGAGATTGTAGTGAAATGTGTTTTACTTTCATTCTCAAAAAAAAAAAAACCAAATTTCAAGCATTGATTTAGGTAACTGTAGGCATACAAATACTAGACAAGTATTAGAAAATCGTAAACCTTGAATGGATTGCTTCATTAGATGATCGGTCGTTATCAGTAAAAAAAAAAAAAAAAAAAAATAGTAGGCAATGTTATCAATTAGGTATTGTTTAGATTTTCAAAATATTTAAAGTGTTTGGTATATAACTCCAGAATCGCCAAAATCTCAAGTATAAACTGGTTTTTTACTCTAAGCAAAAAAAGTGCAAATTAAAAAAATAAAATGCATAATATTTATTAAATCTTAATTTTTTTAGCGGTTATTTCTTTCTGGTCATCTTGATTTTTACGCTTCAATTGTTGTTGTTGTTGTTGACTATTCTTCTTGACAGCTGGCGCTGTTGTTTTTAAAGTCTTGATAGCATCTGTTCTATATGTTACAGTTTGCTCTAATGCATTTGTTAACCAAGGTGCATCAATATAGGGTATATCTTGAGCGCTCAAACGTAATGATTCTTCTTTATCTTCCATAATCTAAGATATATTGTTATGAATATTTATGTGTATTAAAAGAGCTACACACGTTTTACCTCTAAAAGAACAACACATGCCCTCTTGATGCCTAGCGCTTGACTGATCTTGGATTCTGCATTTGCAGGCATAGGCACAAGTTTGATTTGAGCTAAAGCGGCCATGTATAATAAATGTTGGCATAATTGTAATGGTTTGATTTCTCGCTTACAAATATAAATGACAGGTGTTCTATCTACTAGATTTGTATTTATTTGTTTTTTTGCAATATAAGCTTCCATGAATCGAGTAACTTGATTTATGCCAGTATGCGCACGAGAATGTAAATCTGGTTCAGGTATAGTTAATGGCTGTTGTTGTGTTTCTGACTTCTTTGACGATTTTTTTATCAATTTGCATTCTTTTTTATAATTCCCTAATGGTGTTAATGTCCTTTAATTAAAAAAAAATCAGTATTAACGAAATTTGATTGTTTAAACGTTGACATACTTTACAAGTTGGGTCAAAATTGTTTGACCTAAATCAGTATGTACATTTGGCCATTTTAAAATAAATGGGGAAGCCAATACATTTTTATAAACAGTTTTTTTGTTTTGAACTGCTGTAACATTTCGAACATTTTTGACGTTTGTATATACTTTTGCTTCAGACATTTTGTTATTGCAGTGTTAAAGAAGAACAACGTATCATTGATCAAGTTGTAAAATTTTGTTCCGTTCGTGACAAGTTTTATTGTTGTTGTTTGTAAATAGAATATAGAAAAAAAGTGGTGTATATAATAATTGATATAATGAAAAAGAAGAAGATAGGGAGGAAAAGTGTATATATATTGTATTAAATTAAATTAAAGATGAATAAAAGAAAAAAAAAAAAGTTATAAAATGGTACAAAGTCTTTTATGAAGACGTCTCATGTTTCCAGCAACTGCGGCTTTTGTTGCAGCTTCAATCACCTCATCTACATTGATTTTTTGCATTGCACTGCATTCGTAATATTTTGCACCAATTTCTCTAGCCAATTGCTCTCCCTACATATTGGGTTAAATTTTGATTTTTGAATTTTTTTTTTTTTTTTTTTTTTTTTTACCTCTTCTTCCGTAATCAACCGTTGTCCAACTAATCCTAATCTTCTAATTTCATCTTGATTTTGTCTGAAATCAAGCTTTGTACCAACCAATAATTTAGGTACGTTTTCACAAAAATGAGTTACTTCTGGAAGCCATCTGTCCTGAACATTTGTAAATGATGTACGTAAATTAATTGCAAAACAAATTAAAACGACATCTGTTTCTGGATATGATAAAGGTCTTAATCGATCATAATCTTCTTGTCCTGCTGTATCCCATAATGCCAGTTCTACTATTTTTCCAGTATCCAATGGTACATTGGCAATGTAATTTTCAAATACAGTGGGTACATATCTCTATTGTATTAATGGTTTGAGTTTTTCTTGTTTTTGTATACAAAAATGTCAGTTTTTTTTTTCTTTTCTTTTTTACCTGAGGAAATGCCTTTTTTTGATAAACAACTAATAAACTTGTTTTTCCACATCCACCATCACCTACAACAACCAACTTTTTACGGGCAACCTTTATATATACGGATTAGTCAAATGTTGATTTACTTTTCTTTCATTTTCCTCACTTACACCTCGAGTCATTTTATTGTTTTGTTTATAAAGATATAAATATTTATATAGAAAAGAAGAAAGAAAGTAGAGAAAAAAGGGTAAAAAAATAATTTATCAATCTAACACACTTATTTTGAAGAAATGTATATATATGGAAAAAGAATAACAACCAAAAAAGTAATTTGATTATTTGTACTGCGTGTAATTTAATTTATACAACACCCCATTTATTGATTCCCCTCCTCTTCTCCTCCCCTTCCCCTTTTCTCTTTACTCTTTGCTTTATGACGAGGAAAAAAAAAAAAAAAGAAAAAAAAAAGATTTATTAAATTCATGTTGTCTCGATTCTTTTTCGTATTATGATGATACCCATTTATTAAATCAGAAAAAAAAAGGCTCCTCTTTAATAGCTATTTTTTTCAAGGTACATGTTTATTTTAATTTGATGTGTCATTACTAGTAGATGCCGATGCGGATATAGCAGCAGCAGTAGTAGCAGCAGATGATGATAAACTTTGTCCTGTTAGAATAGGGGATAAACTCTTTAAATCAATTGATCTTTCTTCAGCTAACGGTGAAATTGTTTCAACAGCGGAAATAATTTCACGTGTAGGCGGTTCTTGTAAAAAGAAGACATTTAATATATTTATAATATATTTGACATAAACAAAACTTACTTGATTCACATAAAATAATCAGAATTCTAATAACCAAGGTTTCTCCACCAGGGGGAAATTCACGTACGAGTTGAATTAAATCTTGAGAGCGCATACCAAGTGATCTAATCATATTAATCATATGAAGTCGAATATACTTTTGTACATTTTCGGATGCCTGAATGTATACCGAGAACAATCTAAGAGTTGTAATGAATATGATGTCATGTCTTTATTTTTAACCTTACTCACTCTTTTAGTATACTTGGTCTTTTGGTACATAGTACAAAATAAAGTTCTGCATGTCGAACAACATCCTTTTCTGTCCACGCAGTATTTTCATCTGTGGTCATATTTACATCAGCAGTATCATCTGTTGTAGTTGTAGGTGTGGTTGCAGGCTTTTCTTGAATCAATACATTTAATGCTTCTATTGAAAATGCTTCAACTCTTTGGTTAATTTCGGTTTGATTTGCATTCCATTTCTTGACAGCAACAATACTAGTTCTTCTCATTTTGTCATTCTCATGTGTACATAAATCTAATAAAACTTGTAATGCCATGAACCTAACTGTTGGTCGGTTGGTGACTAAACTACGTAATGTTGATACACAAGGTACAAATCTCTCAGGCACACTGTCTAAATTTTGTTTGATCAAATCAATCACTTTTTCGTCTAATTCAGGCGCATCCAATAATACTTTGGTTAAAATACGGTCTTTAGCATCTAATGTAGGAATTACTTTTTCTAATAATTTATGAAACCAATAACCGTAATTTGGTATATAACCAGCATCCAATCTTTGATTGCGTTTATCGAGTAAATACTCTTCATGTAACCATTCTAATGCCAAATCATTTCTCGATGCAAAATCTTGTACAATAAAATCCAATAGCAATTCTCTTAAATCAACATCTGTATCATCGGTTGTAATCATTTTTTTATCATCCTCTTCTTCAATATCATTCATTGTGGCATTATCTTGCTCAGATTTTAATTCAGTCGGCATATAATGCATGTTTGTACCGCGTGTAATTAATTTAGCTACCAACAATAGCCAAATATTCTGACTGTGTGATACTGTTGTTGTTGCAGGTGTAGATGCAAGTGCTGGGTTGAGTGTAGATGTCGCTTCATTGGTTATGGTCTTTCTTGTATTATCGCTGAGAATGACATTGGATTGGAAATTTTTTTCAGCTTGAAGAATACGTTGAATTGACATTTTGAGCATAGACTTTTTATCGCTTTCGCTTAAATTATTTCGTTTTGCTAATTCATAAGGTTGCATCCTCAGTGCTTGACTGGCACGTTCTTCTACACTAGCTAGTACTTGTACCTTGGGTTTTGCTTCTTCAACAGGTGGCTCATATGCAACTGGTTGTGGTGCAGATACAATATCATCCATCTCCTCATCCGAGTCCAATTTGTTTTCTAATTTAACCTTTTTCAAATCTTCTTCTTCTTTACTGTGTTGTTCTTCTGTCTTGTATCGTGGGTTGGTATTATACTGAGGTTGATGAGGTGGTGGTGGATAAGGTGGAGTTGTAGATCGAACAAATCCTGGTCTCGTCACTGCCAATGTCACTCCTTCTGCTGGTAATAACGATACTCTTTCTGACATGACTTCTAAGGGTACAGTCTGAAGCACTGTCATACATAAATCAACAATACCCTGTAAAGGAATTTGTGTAATATCGTAATTGAGAAGAATATTAGGTGCTAGAGGAGGAATAATCGGTACATATTCTGCTGTTCTGGCTCTCTTTTCTCGCTCACTATCGTGTTGTTGTTGCTGTGCTGCTCTCTTTTGACGTCTAGATTCTTCAGCTCGTTGATGTCTTTGAAAAATAGCAACGTTGCCTCCAATAGATCCAAATGCAGAAATTAATTCTGTTCGTTGGGATGACAAAGCTTCTGTTTTGATCAAGGACATAAATGCTAATTTCAGTGCTTTTTCAACATTGCGCATCATAACAGGAGAGTCATCTTTTGATTTAGAGTTTTTCCATGATGTAAATGCAATAACAACAGGTTTTAAGAATTGGGGTCTCTTTTTCACAATTACAGTCAAACAACTGATGGTAGCCGTCAACACAGATCTATACAAACAGTATTAGCGAAATAAACCCACTTGCTTCTACTAGCACTTCCTACTCATTATCAGATTTCAAAAGTTCTATAATTGTATTAAATACATCTTGTCCTTCTTTTTCCAACTCTTGTGCGTTTAATAATCTATGATCAGCTCTCAACTAAAAAGTGCAGAAAGATTAATATACATGTAATCCATTACCAAGCCTTTCCTTACTTGAGATGACTTTGACAGCAAAAGAACAATAATTTGTAAGCATTTGATAGCAGTAATACGGACACCTGTATTACTATGATTAACTAATTTTGTTTCTACTAATGTCATTATTGATCGAGTAAGTTCCCATAAGCGAGTTTCTGCTTCATTCTGAAAACTACATTTTGAAATTTAAGTAAATCTAGACAGCCAGATCATATATGTTCTCTTTCTTACACAGTTCTATAAAGTGTTGGTAAAATAGTAGAAAAAGCTCTAATAGAGTCTTTTATAACTTTTAACTCTTCTTTGTAATTATCGGTACCATCGTCTTCTTGTTCCAAGCCAAACTCAACAAGTTGAGAAAGAGTTTCTAAAAAGCCCTTTGTTGCATAAGATTGAGCATTTTCGGGTTGTGATTGAACCTCTTCGTCGAATTCACGTAATTGAACAAGCTGTTGTTCTCGTTCCATGTTCAACGCGTATTTGTTATGATAAAATTGTTGGGACGACGCAAGAAGATAAAGTTATGTTACAAAATTTTCTTACGTTTTGCACTCCACGGACATTTAAAAAGCCCAGGAGGATTCATGAACGTTTTGAAGGGTGTGGAGTATGTTTTAGATGTGAATTTTGCCAAAATCGTCATATTTGTTGTATTCAATTAATAAATTCACTCATTGCTTGTTCAAGTAAATTAACTTGGCTTTTTGTGAGGCAAAGCGCTTCCAAAAAATACATAGTTTTACGGAGTAGTTCTCATCATTTATGTATGCATGCATTTCATACCGTTCCGTTGTACAAATAGCATTCAGTAGACCATCTCAACAGTTTAAAAGGCAAGTTCTTTTTTTACTGCAAAATTAGTTACAAGAAAAAAACTCAAGAAGCACCATGTTTTTCATTTGCATCTTTATTATCCCTTTTTGAAATACCTCCTCCTCCTCCTTCTCCTCCTCCTCTTTATTATATTAGCAAACGATTATGCCCTTATTTGATAATTATGTAGCTAGATGCTATGATTTATTTTGGTTATTTTTGATTATTGTGCATATGGTCAAAGTATATAATTTAGTACAAGATATATGTAGTTTTCATTAATATTGTAATTTAAAACTGAAATATTTCATTTTTTTCTTAGAACCAGTTAATGTATAACATTACTTAGTCTGCGTCATTTGCCATAAAGTACTAGTAGATCATGTATTTGATATATATACAAGATTAATCCCATCATCAAGTAGCTTTAAACGCTACCCATCACTGCAAATTTTACTCAGAAATTGCCTCATCACATCGCACATCATCAAAAAAAAATATAAAATGCCTATTTTTCAATCACTGACAATATATCTACTGATTTTAAAGATTGTTGAAATTATATTAAAGGTAAAAAATACGGTACAAATTTTGCGTTGATTTTAACTGTTTTAAAGCCCCTGGAATCCTGAGCATCTAGGAACGTAAATATTCTAAATGACAAGCCGTTTTGATCAGGTGAATTAATAGAATTTTGCAATTATCTACAATTTATCTTCAAGTACCAAAGTATGAGTATAGTTATTAAATTTTATTTACAATACTACTGTATCTCGCTTTTGCATTCTAGCTATCTTTTCGACAAATTAATGGCTACTGACGCATTGTATTCAAAATTTCTAGGAGAACCAGTACCAGTAATATCGAATAATTTTTGAAAATGCGTGAAAAATCGATGAGATATAAGCCAAATGGTAGTGAAGCTCAAGAAGTATTTTTAACATTTTGAGTGTTTTAATTGCATTATTAAGCTTTGTAATATTAGTTATGAGGTCTATACAGTAAAGCGTGGTATACAATTTTTGACAAGCAAACAAAGTGGGCGTTTTATTCGTATAATCTAACTAACAAATAAATATAACATCCAAATGTTATTTTTAAATGCTATTAAAGCTGTATTATTTGTTTTAAACGTTTCAACTTATTTAAACCAATATTTATTGACTGCAAGCATTTTTTCAACTGTTTTACTTTATTAAGCAATTAAGCAAACGAAGAGGGATATTGTTTTAATATTTGCACTAAGCTCTTTCCAAAATAAAATGAAAAAACATATATTATTTTTAAGCTTATTGTTCAATAAGTGCAATTTTAAAATTTAATGTTAATAAATCATTATTTTACATTTTATTAGAAGACTTTCCCAAAATTGTCTGGAACAGCCCTTACAAAAAAAGTGTCGGCCATTGAGCCTGGTTAAAGGCAGTTATCAAATCTACACGTATATTTATATCAAATCAAAATGTGCTCGAGCGTCTTCAATTCTATCATAAATAAAAGCATTACACAATTTGTTGTATTCCACCAAGTATCATACTCTATCGCCTTCTATAAACAATCAATAGATTATACAATTCATTGATTACTATTTAAAACATGAAAGAACTACTAACAAGAAACACAAAGCATAAAGCGTGAATTTTAAATAATAATATTATTGTGTATTACACGGCCAACGCATTATCCTATTTTGTTTCATAAAATCAATCAGCGATTTTTTCTTTAAAAAAAAAGCTAATTAAAGCTAGTTTATGACACTCTTTGAATTTTCATTTAAAATTGTGCATATTTATCTCCAAATAAAGAAATCAGGCCCTTATATAAGAAAAACAATTGGATTTACTAAACTACAAAGATTTATGTCGTAGTATCTGAGATTTAGCTCAACCACGTGGATGTTAAACTTTATGATTTGACTACAAAGTTTTTCAGTACTGACGAGACAGAAAGATAATACATAAAGAATACGCTAAAGAGCTGTATTGGGAATATATGGAATATACTAATGATTCTGGAAATAAACCGCCTGATGCTAATAATGAATGCGGCCATTACTTTTTGAGTTGAAAAAGCATAATTCTTTTATTTTGCGTATTGAATCGTATGATGGATCGTTTATTACGCACAACAAAATTATTGTAAAGTTGAGTGTCTTGCTCATTGATCAGGGTTGGCATGTGAAACCTCAAAAATCCACATCGACTAATGCCAAGAAGAGTTCTACAGAGATTACTATCGCCAAAAAAGGGAAAAATCAAAGTGATGAGGCTATTTTTCTTGATTAAAAATTGTAAATAGATATAGTAATAAACTATTAATTATTTTTTGATATGTTTGTACCATCAGCTGTAAATGGAAAATTGTAAAAAAAAAAAGACATCTTATGCCGGACCTGAGACAATGTTTACCCCTGTAACCAAATCAATTAAATTATATTAAAAGCCAATTGAATGAAGTTTTCGATTCAAACTTTAAGCAGGAATCTTTTTCAGTATCATATACAAGTGCTAATATTTTTTTTTGAGACCAATTATAGGTATTTATTAAGTAAATTCATCTCATTATATTCTAGTATGATTTAAACTTCAGATTTCTAGATGCTGTATGACTATCCATCAATAAGAATAAAAGCTTTTACTATAGTTGTATGTTTATGTTTGATATTCAATTGAATAACTAAAAGTAATATAATTTATACTCTCGAACATTAGGACTCTTCTTTTTATTAATTTCCAAGTAAAAATACGAAAGTCTACTAGATACAATTTGGAAATTTGTCACATGTGAAATTCAAAAACCTGCCATAACTGAGGCTTATAAAAAATACAATATATATACAGCCAAGAAGTGTCAGTAGAAGATGTAGGACGAAACCATCTCAAGAACTTAAAATGGGGCAACTGTGAATTGCACTTTCTGGTCATACATGACGATAGACATATTTTAGATGTATATGATTAGAAATTTTATATAGACATTTATCGAAAATTGCATTCATGTTACCTTAAAATATTATGACATAAAGCTAACCACAGAAATATAATTTTTCAAGAGCTTACAGATTACAAGAATATTTGTTCAACTATACTGTTTTTATATGACGAAATTTCATAAAAAATTGAGAAAGCAGTTTTTCATGCAGAAAAAAAGAACCTAATATACTTTGTGGTTTGTAAAAAAACTTTCATGTTTGAATGTGAATTTAGCATGCGCAAATTGTAACATTACGAATACATAACACCATTTCTTCATAAATATTAATTAATAAAGTGATATATTCGCCCCTTAATGACGAGTTTCTCTTTCTTAATTTGCATTGATAAACTTGGTAAATGTTAAATGACGACGGATGTCGGAGCGGTTTGAAAAGTACATGTGTAGTTTTAATGAAAAATTACGCTGTCGTATCTTCATTTAAGGCAAGTTACAGCCATGTAGAATGCTTCTTGGAAGAAAAGAAAATAAAAAGTTAATGAATGCACTGTTACACACATTTAACAAACCACATATTATTTAGTTCTGTTTGTGTGGTGACACCGAGTTACTCCGCCAAAAGACAGAGTTATTACTGTAGTGAAGTTAATAATATCCCCTTTCTCTCTTTTTCTTTTTCCTCTTCATCTTTTTACTTTCCTTTTTCCTCTGTTTCTCCCTCCCTCTCTCTCTCTTTCTTTTTCTGTTTCTCCCGAAAAAAAAATATTTTTTTCTTTTCTCTTCCTCACTCTCCTTCTTTTAATTTTTCTTACTATATATTTAACATTTGATTCACCGTAAATTTACCATATTATAAAATATGACCAACATGATTGTCTACGCAATTCATAACTTTGAAGCAGAAAACGAAGACGAAATTAATTTTCTTATTGGAGAACCTATTACTGTATTAGAAAAAGACGAGAAATATCTTGATGGGTGGTGGCAGGTAAGCAAATTAAAGGAATCAGGTTTTTCTCATTTTTGAAGGAGCTTGTATAAAAGATACAGTCAGAAAACTAAAAACTTTTATAAACCAGGGACGAAATATCAATGGAGAGACAGGTCTCTTTCCAATGAATTATACTACAACCGAGAAACCAATTGTTCAACAATCAACAGAAGCAGAACAATTTGAGCCTGATCTTCCACAACATCCAACAATGACATCGCCACTATCATTACCTCAGTTATCTGCAAATACTTATATGCCTAGTCCGCATTTATCTTCCCGTTCATCTGGATCAACAATCGAAGACGAAATTGACGATGCATTGTCTCAATTACAAAGTGCAACTATTACTTCAAATACAATCACACCTGATATAATTTTAAATGATATCAACAACACTACTAAAGCTGCTAAAATTGAAAATTGGGATGTAGATCAAGTTGCAGATTGGCTTAAATCTGTTGGATTAGATTCAGTTTCGAGAAATTTTATTGGTTAGTTTAATTGTTGTATCTTGTATATTAATGTAAAACCTGACTTATGTGTATTCAGATCAAGAAATTACTGGCGATATTTTATTGGATCTTAACATCGATGCATTAAAGGAATTGGGAATTACAACGTTTGGAAAACGCTACAAGATTATGCAGGCCATTACTTCTTTGAAAGAGGAATCTTCTGTGGAGGTAATCCCCTAGTTTTCTGTCAATAAAATCAAATTAACTCCTAATAATAGATTAATAAACCCACTCCTAACACATCTGTTTCAACAAGTGCCATTTCAAGACCAGCAAGCAGAAAATCAATCAATAGCCTTAAAAGGTCAAATTCACAAAATGATTCCTCATCAGATGTATTATATCAATTTCCAAGAAAAGCACCTTTGCCACCCGGTGGGACTTCATCGAAATCAACCGATTTAATGAGACCCATTTCACCTCAAAGTTTGTCATCTTCAGGTGTGAGTAGATCGAATACATTCAATACAGTATCATCTGGTGGAACATTAAAAAGTAGAGATTTAAGTCCTGATCCAAAAGGTTTTCGTAGCCCGAGAAGAGTATTATCTCAAAAAAGTCAACAAACATTTGACAGCATTGATAAAGAACTTTCTCAATCACAAATCTCATCCACTCATACTACAACTACAACTACATCATCATCTATTCATAACAATAGCAATATCAATCCTATAAAAAATGATTGGATGCCTATAAGCGATGTTGTTAGTATTCATTCTACTACTAACAATAACAATGCTACTTCCAATATTCATCCCTTAAACACACCAACAGCTTCTCTATCGTCATCAAGACAACCAATGTAAGTAATTTAGGAGTAAAAATATACTTAAAAGACTAAACAAACTAAATCTAATTTTTTGTCAATTACAAAAAAAAAAAAAAGGCAAATATCAAATGCACACAAATTATCCGTATCATCATTTGACGACACTACAAATCTTGCAAATAGACAATCTACAACTGAAGCATTCCAAGCACCTGAACATGAAGGATGGCTACACAAGCAAAGCGATAAATATAAAACTTGGAATAAGCGTTGGTTTGTACTCAAAGGGTCCAATTTATTTTATTTCAAGAGCCCCAAGGTAATAATAAGATATAGCGTGTAACATGGCTTTTGGTTATTTATTAATTCAATTAACTTTTTAGGATGTTCGTATGAAAGGCATTATCAATTTGCGAGGCTACAAGATTATTGTTGATGAATCAATTCATGCTGGAAAATATTGTTTTAAAGCTCAACATGACAGAGAAAGAACATTCTTCTTTTACACTGACACCGAGGAATCAATGCGAGTTTGGTTAAAAATGTTGATGAAAACTACCATTGCACGAGATTTCACAGGTTAGTTTTTTTTTTTTTTTTTGTAATACTTTCAGGAGTTTATTAAATATAATACTGTAGCACCTGTAATGTCATCCAATCATATCGCCACTGTTTCACTAGATGTTGCTCGTCGTATGAGGCCAAGGCCTCCTTCTGTCATTATGTATAAAAATCAAAAGCAATTGAAAATCAACAATGATCCAAAAATGTCAATGTTGGAGGAAGACGAAGAAGGAGAATCTAATCTTATTCATACTGAACAACATCAAAATTCACCTATTCCACAATTTAGACAAACTCGTGAATCTGGTATTACAATGTATCAACAACAATCAGAAGAGGAGGGAGACCAGGACGAAATTCCTCCATTACCTGGTCATTATCCTACCCAACAACAGCAGCAAATCCATCATCAAATGATGTTGAATGATGAAGAAGAGGATTTAATTGATCCTCAACATCGTAGTTTACCATTGAGTAGTTCTCTTAGTGTGACATCAAGTATATCTAACAATTCAAACAGTGGCGATGAATGGTCTAGTGAGCAGTATATCAATTGGATTAATGCTTATCTTCCTGCTGGTAAAAAAGCAATTGATTTGACTAGTGCTTTTCGTAATGGCGATACCTTGATTCAACTTTTAGAGGCAATCAGTCAAAAGGAAGTTCGTAGACCTCCTACTCAAAAAGGTGGATCAATGAGCGTTATGATGCTTGATAATATTGTCGCAGCATTTAAATTTATGGGTAGAGAAGGAGTTGAAGTAGATGGACGCTATACAATTAAAGGTAAATATAAATATATAAATATATATATAACCTTTGCTAAACATTATATTTCTAGATGTCTTTGGTGGCAATGAAGAGAAAATCATTACCATGTTAGATGCAATCAAGACATGGGCAGACCATACTTATCCAATGAATACTACGGCTATAAAAAATGACATGATGCCTCCTTCCAAAAAATCAAATACATCTGTATTAATTGGTAAAGATAGTGGTTGGAGAGGTTCTGCAATGATGGATAACCGCCATACATTTTCAGATGATGGTTTTTAATCAACCTTTATATTTTGCAGATCAATCTTGAAATGTATAAATTATATAGAACTTGATTTAAATGTTTATTTTGAGCTTAATCTTCTACTATTGAAACAACACAAACAAAATTACAACATTTCTATGCAACAAAACATTCCTTTATATTATTACATTTATTACCTTATTATTCTTATTTCTACTATTATACTTTACTTTTATATATATATACATATACTCAATCAAATAACCCCACCACCTTCCTTTTTATTTTCTCCCTGCCTTCCTTTTTATTTACCATTAGATTCTCTTTTTGTCTCCAAAATAAAAAAATTGTTACTAAATTGACTAAAAAGAAAAAGCATAATGATACAAAGCAGATATTCATCTTTCTCTTTTCCGTTTAACTATTATGCAGAGATTTATAAGTAAACTCCAACATATAGAGAGCGACAATGGCCTGCCAGTTCTTGGTCATTACTTAGCCTTAACTCTATCAAGAAGAGCCTGCAAAAATCTCTGATGGCAGAATGTAGTTTGGGATTACCCGGCAAAAACTCTAACGGTTTATAGTTTGGGTTTGTCCTCTACTGCAAAAATTGAGGAGACCAGTGACATGAGGAAAGACAACATTATGTTTATAAAGCTCCTCAAATGATATTATCGATCCATAAGGAAAGCCGAAAAAAAATCCTATAATTACAATTGCATTTTATACCCAAAAGTAGGCATTTTAAACTCATTCTTGTGTTGTATGATCAATTCTCAATTCATTGTTGATAAAATGAGTGCAAAAGTGCATCTTAACCCAATTTCTACAACTTCGTGCAATCCAATTCATTTTTTTTTTTTTTGTGCAATTTATAGTTAATAGGCTGATAATGTATGAATTATAAAGGCTCTTTTTTTAAATTTGTTAGATTTTGGCATGTTTCACAAAATTATTTTATAGAATTATTAATCAATATCTGATATCAACTTTGCAGATTTTTAAATTATAAAATATTTTCAACTATCTATAAGCTGTATAAACATTTTTTTTCTTCGAATTTTCGTATGTTTTTACATCATAAAACCCTTATCAATCACTGCTACATTTTCAAATTCTCAACTCTGGAAATGATTGATGGACGCACAATGTCCTACCAAAGAGGATGGGGACTGTATGTAATGATTAAAAAACGTGTGTGCAGCTCGTCGTCGCTTCAAAAACTCATGCCAAACAAAACAACATATTTTCTTTTTTTATTTACTACTAAACTTGCTGTTTTCTTTCTTCTTCTCTTTTTAAATTACATAAAAAAAAAGAAAGAAAGATGAATACATTTTCCAATTTGAATTTGGCAATTCCTGATTTGTGGGAAGTCAGAGTATGTATTTATATGTTTTGGTAATCTTTCACACTGTTCTGTACTCAATTTTCTTGTTTTTTCTTCTATTTTACTATAGGATGTCATTAATAAAGTGTAAGTCTATATATTTTATTTCAAGTGTTTCTAATCAAAATTTGACGCTTCTCATTTTAGTAAAAATGTTGTTTTAAACTATACAGAAATGGAAGCTAAAGTTCACGATGCAACAAACAACGAGGCTTGGGGGGCTTCCAGTACTGTAATGCAAGAAATTGCACAAGCTACTTTCAACTAGTACGTATATAAATATACAAAAATCCTCTATAATACTTTGCATATCTTACACCTTTATTAGTCAATATTTCAATGAAATTATGCCTACAATTTATAAACGTTTCACAGAAAAGGAAGCTAAACAGTGGAGACAAATTTACAAGGTTAGAGAAAAATAATATACAAATTCTCCCTTTTTTTTTAATAAGCTTTTTTTAGTCTCTTGTCCTGTTGGAATATCTTGTAAAAAATGGATCTGAAAGAGTTGTCGATGATGCTAGATCTCACGTTTCAATGATTAAAATGATGAAAAACTTTCATTATGTAGACGAAAAGGGCAAAGATCAAGGAATGAATGGTGAGATATAAATTTTTGAAACATATTAATACAAAATCTTATTGTATTTCCTTTCTAAATAGTTCGTAATCGTGCAAAGGAATTAGCTGAGTTGTTGGGTGATGTTGATACTATCAAGGCGGAGCGCAAAAAGGCCAAGAAGAATCGTAACAAGTATACTGGTGTAGGTTCTGAAGGAGGCATGATGTTTTCCTCTGGAGGCAGCGGTGGTGGATATAGTAGTGGTGGTATTGGTAGCAGTGGCATGGGTGGTGGAGGATCTCGTTATGAAGGTTTCGGAAGTGATTCTAATTATTCATCCGGAGGTGGTGGCGGTGGTTCAGGAGGATTTGGTAGTGATGATTATAATAGCACCAGTTATGGCAATGGTGGTTATGGGAATAGCAGCGATTTCTTTGATGATGAAAGGCCTGGTAGATATGATGACGACGATTCTCCATCTATTTCTAGCCAACGTCGTGGAAGCAAGAGATCAGATAGTCTTTCTTCTTCCCCTGCTCCTCGTAGAGCATCCAATGCTAAATCCACTTCCAAGCCTAAGACTGCCAAGGAAATGAACCTATTCGATTTTGATGAGCCTGTAGCTACAACATCTTCTAACACTAAAAAAACAAATGATGATGATTGGGGAGATTTCGCTGAAGGAGATGGTAAAATTATACATTTATTGATATTTTTTAATTTGTAAAAAAGCTAAAAAAAAAAAAAAAAAAATAACAAAACAGATGATTTTGATGACTTTCAAAGCGCACCTACACAACAAACAAGATCGGCAGCACTTCCTGCAAAATCTGTTCAACCCACTCCGGCCAAAAAATCAAACGACATTTTTGATCTTCTTGGAGATGATAGTACATTCACTTCTTCTTCCACATCATCTCCTGTGGTTCCTCAACAACAGCAAACACAACCACACAATTTAATGCTATCTCAAGGTATTTCTTTTGATACACTTGTTGCGAGCAATAGTTCCGCATCTTCTCCTGCACTTCAACCCATGAATCCTACAAATGTTGGAGGCAATCATACACCAGTTATGCAACAACAGCAACAACAAAAGCAACAACCTTCAACTGATAATACCCCAATGGGTGGCATTTGGTCTCAAGCTTCCATTTCTCTTAGTTTGGATTCTTTGGGCAGTAAAGCTGCACCTGCTAAACCTGCTCAAGGCCCTTCAATGAACTCATTAAAGAATAATAGCGTAAATGCTGGTTGGAATAACTGGGCTACTGCTAATACCTCTCGACCTCAACAACAACAACAACAGCAACAGCAGCAACAGCAGCCTGCTAAACAATCGTCCGTATTTGATGATTTATTGTTTTAAATTAACTTTGTCGTTTGATTAATAAAACTGCCTCTTTTTCTTTTCTTTATTGTTCATTAACAACTTAATGCATAACTTATATCGATGTGATTTGTGGCCGAGTATTCTCCAAACATGAAACAAAACGCAGAATTTGACAATGCGTTTTAATAAAATGGGCTGTATACTATTTTTTTTTTTTTTTTTTTTTTTTATTGATTTTAAAATTTTAAATATAAAGATACATATGATTCTAGCATTTATATGTATTGCTAATACCTTCCAAATTATACTAATATTCTTTATTCTGAGATTATTGAAGACTTGATCGTCTTGATACTATTTATCCAAAAAAACGAGATTGGCCATTAACTGTAGATTTTTTAATCAAGTGCCTCAATCAAGAAACAAAAGTGTTATGATCTGAAATTTTAGATTAATAACAGAGGTAGATAATATACTTGCATATATTATTCTTGTTGTTATAACTTGATGATCACTGGGCTTATAAAGGTGAAGGTTCTTATTTGTAAATGAAATATTTATTAATTAATTAAAAGATAGATTTTATTAGATGCTAGTCTGTCATTTTTGTTTCATCAAAAAATATCGATTTTTCATCAAGATAATCAAAATAATAGCTCACGTTACAGCTTAAACCTATGCTGACTGAGTTCCAAAATCGATTTGACAAATTGATCCAAAAATGATCCAAAAATGATTCAAAAACCAAAATCGTTCAATAGCTCGTGAATTGCGAAATAAGCTAAGAAAGCGTACTAAATAGTTTTTATACAGCTTAAAATTCTGCATTTGGGTAAATAAAATTTGGGCAAATATTTCACATTAGATTTTTCGTAAAGTTCAATTAAAATTTTGGAGGTTTTGTGAAGATACAAACCGCTTTTTATAAACATGTTTTAAAATTAGTTATTTAAAATAATGAAAAAAAAACTTATCTATCAATCAAGCTATTGACGAGTTTTTTAGCTGTATTTTTCATGGAGAAAATAGGATTTTTGTCAATTTTTTTTCGAATCCAAAATTTAAAACGAGGGTACACTCGTCGTTTTGGGAAGCAAAATCGAGGATATTCTTGATTTACACATTTTTGAGGATATCTCGACGAAAAGTTAATATTTTTAAAAACCCTAAAATGGATCTGACAGAGATTGGTACATTCTATCATATGCACAAAAAATAACTGCTATTTAATTTGATAAATATTTTGAAATCTACTACAAAAAATGTCAAAAAAGAAAAAAAAAAAAAGTGCTCAGAATTTTTTTATACTTAAATATTTTATAAAGAGGCTTAAAACAAGTAACTTTTATTATCTAAAAATACTAAAATAGCTTAATTTTTTGTGGAGATATGAGAGCTCAAACTTTATAATTTTATTAGTAAAATACGTGTAAAATCTGAAACATTAGCAATGAAAAACGTTATACCAACTGCAAAAAATAGGATATTTTTGGATACTTGTTTTTGGATTAAAGTTGGACATCTCAGGTACATTGGAATATAATTTTTTCTTAATGTTAATTTGTAGAAAAAATAAGTCAATCAGGGATGAAAAGTGAGACCCAATTTTCAAGGAAAAATTAGTGAGTTTTATGTACTTTTGAGACATTCGTGAGATAAAAAATAAAGTTAAGGGTAAGTAGAATAATGCAATTAATCCATATATATATATATATATTTGAAATTGACTAGGGCATATATAAAAGTCGTTTAGTATAAGGTTGGTTAAAGAAAAGAGAATACGTTTCTGTTGTAGAAAATTGAAAATCGAAAATTTAATTTTTTGAAGATTCATTTTTTTTTTTTTTGCATTTAAATGTTGTCTTTTATTCATTTTTTTAAAAAAAATTAAAAGGCAATAAATCTATGTAAACAAGGTAGGTTTGAACATTTAAATTCTGCTTGAGCAAGTGCCTACAAAACAATTGCAAAATCTATTTTAACATATGAAGTGTAACATTTTCTGAGTATATCAAAGAATGTTAATTATGTTCATCAGTTATAGAATGTAAACTTTATCAAACTGTTGGATGAAATTTTATGAAGTGGTTATATTATTTTTTTATTGGTTAATTTAAAAAAAAAACAATTAATGGTTTTGGAGTGTAATTATATAGCTTTTACAATAAAAGAGAATATAAAATACTATTTTTACAATTAAAAGATGTTCCTAAAATGAGTAAATTCAGATAAAGACTTAATTTCAGTACATCATAACAAAGGCTACTTCATTAATTACAGCGCCCCGTCTAATTCAAGCCAACTTCTCACATTTTTTCATTTTGATATATTATATACAGCAGTATGTAGAACTAACAGCATTTCCATTGTTACGCCTAGCTTACAAGTATCGTTTTTTTTTCAAACCGAAGCGTTATCGGTACTTATCTGTATTTGTACATATATATTTGGTTTATAGCATTAAGTATTTATAACAGGTACAAGTTGCCAAAGCACAAATACTCATGGTAACCAGAGGCTTCACGTCGTATTGCGAATTCATTTGAAACTACTGCTCAAACATTGAAATTATGTAGCGTATTTCTAAATCATTTCGCAATATACTATGTAAAGTTAATAATGTTTCTTTAAAATTCAGCAATTCTACTAGAGAACGTAACTCCAGGTATCTAGTGTACCACAAATTGCATTCTCTCAAATTTCTGGAGAACTAAAATTCATATCAACTAGAAGCATCGTGTACATAGGAATCATTGAGTTGTTTATCACGAATAAACTTTCTTTCTTATCCATTCCAAGCAATATATATATGAAAAAGGTTACTGAAATCTTTGATACTTTGGTATAGTATTGAGCATTGCAAGATGGACAACTTCCCTTAATAAATTAATATTATGGCTTGCAGTTTGAGAAGTACTATATCATAAGTTGAGTTTTTTTGAGCAAAAAAATCAAAATCAAAACCTTCGAGAGTTGTTACCAACTATCTTGAATTTTCAAATACTTAGGGCTTGTTAACTAGTACTGAATATAATCTCATGCGTGTTTTCTCATTTTTTCACTTGAGTATATATATATATTGCTTTGATTAACAAAATTGCTATCATTTATTATTTCAAGCAACGAGATGTCTGAAAATCGAAAAGCAGGTTTACTTTGTTATCATTTTAACATCTACGGTATTAAACAGCTGTAATATTCATTACATGTTTTATACTGAGCAATAGCATTTCAAATACTACTAATTCGCATCAATTCCTGCGTTTGCTATCATTTTGAAGATTTGAAAGATCAACGGCATTTAAATTGATCTGTATAATACTATCACTGCGGCAGCAGTAGAATCGATTAGAAGATGACGTGAAATTCTTTTTTTCTCTTATGATTTTATACATTAGCCACATTGCAAATCTGCATTACACATACCAAATATAGTTGATTTCTCATTTTTATTTTTTCTTTTTTTTTTTTATTTTTTATTTTTTACCCTAGTGAAAAATCAAATCAAAAAAGCCTAAATGTCTTCATTTGAAATGCTCGGAGTATTCACTCCAGATCAGCGAGCACTGATAAGAGGTTGGTGGAAAAAAGTGACAGCAGCACATCCTTCAGCACGGAATTTTAAAGATATGAAAGTACCCATTGTTGGTAAAGTTTTCTTTTTTTTGAGAAAAAATGTGATAAATTAGGCAAAGAAGTTTTGCTAATGTCGGGGAAAATTAAATAGAAAAAGGTGTATTTGGTATATTGCTTGTGGATTCTATTAAATATGCTCATTCAAGCATTTCATATATTGATGATGTTACAGAAACGCAATGCTTTGGTGTAATACCAACTATTGTTGCCAAGTGTGGGTCATTTTTAAAAGAAGAAGCGATGAAAACTGAAGGCATATTTCGTATATCTGGTAGTTCAAGAAGAACCAGAATGCTACAATCAATATTTGATACACCAGAACTATATGGATCACAATTAGATTGGAGAGGATATACAGTTCATGATGCAGCAAATGTGATGAAGAGGTTTCTGAATTTCTTACCAGAACCTGTTATTACATTAGAATATTATCGAATATTTAAAGATACAACCAGTAAAGTTTATATTTATTGTATACGTTGTTTTATAACTTATATATGCGTTTGATTATTTTAGTTGCAGAATACATAAATTTAGATCAGAAAATACAAGCAATTCAAGGAATCATTGAATGCTTACCTATTGCACATCAATATCTTTTATTGTACTTGTTGGATATGTTGGGCATGTTTGCAACTGCACATGAATATACTCGAATGGATATTGAGTGTTTATCTGCTGTATTTGCGCCTGTAAGTATGAATATTATGGGATTTCTTTTGATATTAATGTCACGTAGGGCATTTTATCTCATCCTGATGATGAATTGAATCCTGCTGGTTATTTTGAATCGCAAAGGGTATTGTCATTTTTGATAGAAAACCAAGAAAGATTTTCTATGCCAAGAGCACATGCATTCACAAATATGACAGATCGAAATAATAGTAATAGTAATGCTATACCACCATCTAACAGTAAGGTTGCTGCACCGCCTAAAAGTAAGTTGATATACCTGGTAAATTAAAATTCATTGCATTATTTAGTTTCTAATTGGGAACCATCTCTTATTTAAGGTTTCAATAAAGCAAAAAAAGAGCAACGTCCAAATCTCCAACAACAACAACGGTCTTCAGCTATTTATTCTTTAGCCGCTGGCTCTTATTCTGAGTCAGGCATTGAATCTATTTTGGATGATGCAGATTTGGAAATACCACCACCTATAGTGACGTTACGGAGAAATAAAACTGTTCCCAGTCGACGAGATAAATATGGTTCACATGAACCACAACAAATTGTGCACGTTAATCGTACATCAAGTCAAGGTGTGTACATGAAACCTGGTAAGATGTTATTGATAACTGATTACGATAATGTATCTAGGTAATAGTAGAAGAGGTTATTTACGAACCACGCCAATTGGATTACCTACCCAGGAGAGCATTTGAATAAAATTTGTATAATGTACTAAGAAACTAATAGCTACACCACCAAAAAAAACAACAACTACACCATAAATATCTCCCATAACTCACGCAGAAAAGAATTAATTGGACAATTTAGCCAAGAAAAATATTACTCCATTTAGTAGATTGAAGTTTTTACCAGCTATTCCCAAATTTATTTGAATTTCACACACATATAATAACTTCTAAAGGAAAATCATGAAAAAATGAAATTTCTGTAAAATAATAATTTTTCCATTATAGGATAATTTTTTTTTTCACAAAAGCATACAAATGCTAAACTTATTAAAGATTGTAACAGTATTTTATATGATTAAAAGTAAATGTATGGCAATATCTATTAATTTTGCATTTGTTTGAAAGCATTCCTTCGAAAGATTAAATATTTGTAATTCCAAATGGCCATTTAAACGAAAGGGAATATCAAAATACCGAGGCTTCATCTTCATAGTAGATCCTTCATAAAGGGCTATTCTTCCCCGCCCTGTTTTTTAATTACTTTGTGTTTTCTCCCTTTTTGTGTAAAGGTAACTCAATGAGAATGGAAAAAGAAAAATGTCATGTATACAATAATATGCAAAACAGAAAATAAAAACTAAAGCTTGTCAAATGTGGTAAAAATTGCATTTTTTCCCATATTTTTGTATATGAACAACATGTCTTTTTTATATTAATTCTTTAAATTTTTTTAACAATTATAATTAGCATCTGGGAGGAGAAATGAAAAGAACCAAAACTGGGAATGTTTTCCAATATTGTAACTGCTGTCAGTGTAACTAGAATTGAGTCTCAATCATTGTATATAAATCCAAAAGCAAATTGTCATTGATTTCAAAATCATTATTCAATAAAAAAAAAGACTAAATCAAATGGCTGCTGGAGGATCTCTTATGCTATACTCAATCTGTTTATTTGCTGCGATTGGTGGCTTCTGTTTTGGATTTGACACAGGAGTTATTTCGGGCATTTTAACCATGTCAGATTTCCAAATTACAATGACCGGAACTGCATATCTTTCATCTCTTCAACAAGGCACCATCACAGGCCTTTTATTAGCCGGCTGTTTTATTGGTTCTCTCATAGCTGGTAAGTAAGCAAAATGTGCACAACTAAAGCAATGCCTAACAAAATGTCGTAAATAGGTCCTTCTGCTGAATATCTCAGTCGTAAAAGAACCATCATTTGGGCTTCATTTATCTTTATCATTGGTGCCGCTGTCCAATGTGGTTCTAACGGCTATGCCATGATGGTTGTTGGTCGTTTTATCGCTGGCATTGGCATTGGTGCTCTTTCTATGATTGTTCCTCTTTATCAATCTGAATTAGCTCCCAAGGAAATCCGCGGTAGACTCATCGCTCTCCAACAACTCATGTGCACAATTGGTCTTATGGTTGCCTTCTGGGTTAACGCTGGCACTACTCATATCACAGGGCAAGCTTCATGGAGAATTCCCCTCGGTATTCAAATTGGTCCTGGTATTGTCTTACTGATTGGTGCCATGTTTTTGCCTTATTCTCCTCGTTGGTTGCTCATGAAGGGTCGCAACCCCGAAGCTCTTGCTGTATTGGCAAAATTGAATTCAGCTGGTGATGAAACTGCTCCTAATGTCGTTGCCGAATATGAAGAAATTATTGCTCAAATTGAACTCGAAAGATCTGTTGCTGTTGGTAGCTATTTAGAGCTCTTTCAGGGTAAGCTTCGTCGCAGAATGCTTTTGGGTATCTTGGTTCAAGTTTTTCAACAATTTACCGGTATTAATTCCATCATGTATTACGCTCCTCAAGTCTTTGAACAAAGCGGTATCTCTGCTGCATCTTCTGCCTTGATTGCCTCTGGTGTAGATGGTGTGCTCAATGTATTAGCCACTATCCCTGCTGTTCTATTTATTGATCGTCTGGGTCGTCGTTCCATTATGATTTCTGGCGCTATTTTTATGGGTATTTCCATGATTCTTTGTGGTATCGTCATGGGTACTATTGGTAAAGTCTCTATCAATGCTGACACTGGTTCAAAGACTGTTGATATGTCTGGTAACATCCACGCCTCTTACTTCTGTATTGTTATGATTTACTTCTTTGTTGCTGGTTTTGCTTACTCTTGGGGCCCTGTTGGTTGGATCTATCCTGCCGAGATTTACCCTCTCAGTGTGCGTGCAAAGGGTACTTCCATTACCACTGCTGCTAACTGGCTTATGAACTTTGTCGTTTCTGAAATATGTCCCGTCATGTTGGCTAAGATTACATGGGGAACATACATCTTTTTCGGTTGTTGTTGTGCTATTATGGCAACCACCGTCTATTTCTTCTTCCCTGAGACTAAGGGTAAATCTTTGGAAGAAATGGATGTTGTCTTTGAAGGCAGTATTCTTTGTTTCAGACAAATCAACAAAACTATAATTCAAGCTAAAGATGAATCTGACAGCTCGTCCTCAGGAGATGAGAAGAAAAAAGCTTCCTAAATTTTTCCTTTAATTATAATTGAACTATCTAATTATGAAACTCTTTTTTTTTTCTCGGCCAGGTGTGCTGATGTATTTTTATCCAATTTTTTATATATAATAGTATCTATAACAATAAAGTTCTAATCACTATTGCATTTTTTCTTGTAATTGCAGTGCTCTTAAATAACAAGTTCAGTAAAAGGGTCATCTGCTATCACTTTCAATTCATCTTTTCCTGGTAAAGGAAGAATAATTTGATGAGCGTGCAACATCATACGAAATGTATCAGTATATTCAACTTCATAATTAAAATCGCCTACAATTGGATGACCAATGTACTTCAAATGTAGTCTTAATTGATGTCTCCTTCCTGAAATAGGTGATAACACCACTTTAGTTACCGGGATAATCTTTTCTAGCCCGGTTTTCTCTTCTTTGAATTTGTAATGTCCTCGTTGCAAGACTTGGATATTTGTTTGTGCAGGTTTTCCAGTTGCCACAATAGCCATTCTAAAATTATGATCGGGATCATCGTCTATAGGTTGATCTACAAAATATCTTTTTTATGTTAATAAATATTCTTTTAATGTATATGCAGAATTATTTACTCGTCTTCTTTTACGTGGCCATTAACTAATGCCAAGTACGTTTTCTTGACTGTGCGATCTCTAAACAGTTTACTAGCTTCCGCTGCTGCTTTCTTGCTTAATGCCAATACAAATACTCCCGAAGTTGCATAGTCAAGTTGGTGCACATTGCGGAACTTGTCAATTTCAGGAAACTGCTCTTTTAATAAACTTTCAACTTTTTTGTTTTATTTAAATAATTACGCGACAATCAGTAGAATAACTATAGTGCTTAGCATATATCACTTATACCTGATGGATCAGTTGAATTAGGGTAATTTTGTATTCTACAATCGTAGGGTTTGTCAATAATAAACCAATCTTCATCACGATGGATCACTTTGATTGTGGAGTCTTTCATGGTTTATGATAGTTATTTACAAAAAAAGAAGTTTGTACCTCCACCAGTAAAATTTGAATTTTCAGAAAATCCAATTTTCAGAGCTTTTTAATCTTTAAAATCGGAGCCTGCCCACTTTTCCATAATAATTAAGCTCATACTAAACATTTTTTGGGATACACTTTTGACATTGCTGAATACATATTAACTGGTCGTATTAGGCTATCTATTTCTAAGTTTATTCTATATTTCACGAAAGTCTCAAAAACAGGTAAAATTTACTACTTTTTCTTTAAAACTAGGTCGCATTCTTCATCCCAGCTTTACGTTTTTTTCACTAAATAACACTGAGAAAAAATTATATGCCAGTGTATCTGAAATGCTCAATTTTAGTCCAAAAACAAGTATCCGGAAATATCCAATCTTTTGCAATTAGTATAACTTTTTTAGTGCTGATGTTTCAGATTTTTACAAGTATTTCACTGCTAAAAATTAGAAACTTTGAACATTCACATCTCTATAGAAAGCTAAGCTATACTAGTACCTCTTATTAATAAAATATTTTTATTTGTAATGCTCTATCACAAATTTAAGTATGAAAGAACATTGGGCACTTTTTTTCTTCCTTTTTTCGATAATTTTGAGAATAAATTTCAGAACATTCGTTAAATTGAACAGCAGTTATTTTTTTCCTGTTATAAATTTCGTAGTGCTCTGTCGTCGGATAAAATTCAATTAATCCCAAATATTGATTTTTTATAGAGATATCCTCCAAATGTTTGCAAAAGAATAAATTCTGTTTTGCCTTAAAAATAGATATTATATACCCTCATCTCAAACTCTGAATTTAAAAAAAAATGACTGAAATTTTGTTTCTTCTCTACGAAAAACGTAGCTAGAAAGTTAATCAATGGCTAAATTGATAAATAATTTTGCTGTGCATCACCATTTGTTTAAATTTGGAATGTGTTTATAAAAAATAGTAAGTGCTTATCTTCCAAAATTTAATATCACATTTGTTTGAATTTTATTTTGATGCATGCAGAATTTAAAACTGTAAAAAAAACTATTTGATAGACTAGCTCAACTTATTTGCAATTCTCAAAAAACCATTGTGTGGAATATATACATGTTTATCATTTATCCACTATAGATCTCCATTATATATGATTCTCACTTAAAGTATTGTTGATACGAATAGACATTAAACTAACGAAGTTATACATGCTAATTCATACTAATATAAACTTTCTACCGAACTTTGAACTTAACGGTTTATATTAAAGACCAATCAACGTAATGTGGGTTTGATTGTACCACTATCATTAACGGCCCACGAACTTTATAAATGTATCAATTGTTGGCTACTGTCAAGGAATAATGTATATCAAGGTTGTACATCCAATGTTCCAGTCTATAATTGACGACGCTATATTAAATTAAAGTATGTTCACAACATGTTCTACAGTATATCATGTTCTCCACGTTGATCCGCATCATGTCCTTTAGGATAGTAAATCTAGTGTTATTACTTATAATGAAAGTAAATAAATACGCCCTCTGGGTGTATTGTTAATAACAAATTGTAATATTTTGGCAAGGTTACTTTGATTGACCCTTTTGACATTTCAGAGCATCTAGAAGGCCATAGTTGCTGCAGTAGAATTACATACTAAAAGCTTGATAAGCATAAAATAACTTAATTTACAAGTATCACTCACAGAGTTCATGCCACTTGAAATATTAAAGTGCAGCAATAATAAAGAGATACTCAAAGTGAACACAATAACAAACGCATGCAAAAATACAAAATACTTTTGAACCAATACATGTCGTGTGAACGATAGCACCCTTGATCACAGTGCAATCGATTACACAAATGACATATACAATATACCAAGAAGTATTTTACCTAATTCAATAAATAATAATATCAGAGAAATTAGGTTTAATCAACTATTCCCCTGTGTCATAGGTCATAGTTACACTACCAATGAATATGATTTCAAGCACACATTAGAATTCACACCTTAAAATCAAGGTTACCTAAATAGATATAATAGCCAACAATAGCTCCCAAAAGGCCCACATTGTCGCACTTGACATATAACCCTTTATGGTCTATGCTTTGCATGATTTATCCTTTCAATATAATATTAGTAACAACAACTCAAAATTAGAAGATTACTCCATTCAAGTCTGATGGTATCCAAGTTCTCTAAATCACTATAAATACCCTCATACTTTTCAATTATATTTAATCTTCAGAAATCTTTTGTAATAAAACTTTAGCTGATTATAATTGTATTTCTACCGCTTTTAATTTTATATTTTTTTATTTTAGTAAACAACTTCGTTATTTACTGCAGGTGGAATACAACATTTCAGATGGTTTCGAATTTTTTTCGCTAAACAATTGGTCAAATCATGTCACACTTTTGACTATAATTCACCTCTCTTCTATATACCATTGATATTTATTCACAAATAAAAAGGGTGATACTAAAATATTGGTACACTTTATACTAGCTTAACATTGACCAAATTAATCTTAAATTAATTGAAATGATTGAGTACCTATTTGGAGTTAATAATTTTTTGTAATCATAAAATGCATTTTATCGAAAGCAGCTCTGTCGTTTTTGTTTCACCAAAAACTATGGATTTTTCGTTGAGATAATCAAAATAATAATTCACATTACAGCTTAAAGTCTATCGCAACGGAGTCCAAAAATCGATTTGACAAATTGATCCAAAAATGATTCAAAAAACAAAAATGTCTAATATCTCATGAGTTGTAGAATTAGTTACAATAGCGGATTGAATAATCTTTGTAGAGTTTTAAATTTTGCATATGACTAAAT